>LS990921.1:21980403-22012903 GCA_900464855.2 Musa schizocarpa
TATAAAATGTTCTGGAGTATATCAATGAAAAATAGAACATTTCAGAACATATCAATGGTATGTGAAGCATTTTGAAGTATATCAATGGCATAGGAAATATTTTGGAGCATATCAATATAAAATACGAAACAAAAGCTCAAACGTCGTACCCTAGCATAATGCATGTGAGGTTTAACTCAGTGGAGGCTCCACGCCGTGATGAGTTCTCGACTCCATCCACGGGTAGCCCTTTCCTACTCGAGCCCTCTCACCCTGCCCAGTGCTAGGTCGGCTCTGAATTTCATATCAAACAGATAGATGGTGAAGTGGGATTCCAAATATATTATGGTCCATCCATTTCTGAATGACCACCAAACATAATCTAGAGCATCGCGGGCTCTAAGCATATACCCTTTACCATTTCTAGCAAAGGTCCAAATAATCCCACAAACACCAGAGTACAAATGGATATTGTGAATAATAAATTTGGACATATCGGAAGCACATGCAGAACAACGAAATGTACATGTGCCTTTATGAGTCAATACGATGCAAACATAATCCTTCGCAAATTTATTCAGATTTGAAAGGAAATGAAAGCAAGAGTGAACAAGGATTCCAAGCAATCATATATAGCTCAATTCAAATAAGAAGGTTAGATGAAATCAATTTCCAAAGGAATGAAACCAGAATATGCGAAATCGGGCAAAGCTCGATTTTTGACAGAATTCAAGAGGCACATTGAATAAATGATTCAAACTAGTTTCTAATGAAATAAGTTGCGTACGAATCAAGGTTTCCAACAAGGAGTTACCATTGATTTAGTAACCAAAGGTCAAAAATAAAATTACTATCTTGCAGAATCTGTAGGCTCATTTGAAACAGAAGTTTGGGTGGACAAACTTACTCCGAATTCTTAAAATAAGCTATCAAAAGAAAGATTTATGAGTCTATATTCTGATCAAATAAGTTTTGTCCAAATCAGAGGTCAATACATGAAGTTATAACTATAACAAAGTAGAAAGGTCAGAATCTCAGAAGTTGTACAGATTCAAATCGTTTTGTCTAAACAGGAGATATATCAAATGCAAGGCTAGAACAGTTCAAAGTTCCTCATATTCAAAGCAAATATAGAGATAAAATTACGGTAAGGAAAGATCAGGACATTTGAAATAGGAAGGATCGGAACACTTGCAATAGGAAGGATCGGAACACTTGCAATAGAAAAGATAACACTTGTAGAAGAAAAGATCGAGACACTTGCAATAGAAAGGATCGAAACATTTGCAATAGAAAGGATCGAAACACTTGCCTTTCAAAGATTTTGATCTGAAGATCCAAAAAAGGTGTCAGCCCAAATCCTTCTACTTTTCCTCCACAACTACAGCTCATGCAGAACATAGAGGCATAGTCACTTGCTCTCTCTTACTCTCACTCCTTCGTTTTCCTTTTCAAACGTAGCTCTCTTAGACATTGCCGTTGCCACTACCACAGTCGTAGCCACGACCGCAGCTGCTATCATAACCACATCCCCTTCCATTGTACTACTTCCTTCCTCCCTTCTCTCGTTCCTATTTTTATCTTTCCCGAACACTGCTGCCGCACCGTAGCCGCAACCTCTTCTTCTTTCACTGCTCTGTTTCCTCTCCTTCTCTTCCAGCTACAGCTACCACTGCCGCAACTGCCTCCCCTTATCCTCTTCCTCTCTTCTTCCCTTTTCCTTTCTCTTCTTCTTCCTTTCCTTCTCTTCTTTCCCAGCTGCACTGCTGCAGTCGCAGCCTCAGCCACGGCCGCAGCCTCTTCTGCCTCCCCTGCTCATCTTCCTCTCCTTCTTCTCTTCCAACTGCAGCTACCATCGCCGCAGCCGCAGCCCCTTCTTCCCCTTCTCTTCTTCCTCTCCTTCCCTTCTTCCTTCCTCTCCCTCTTTCCCTGCCACAGCTGCAGCTGCCACAGCCGCAGCCGCAGCCGCAGCCGCTGCTACTTCTTTCCCTTCTCCTCTTCCTTCTCCTTCCTTTCTTCTTCGTTTCTTCTTCTCCTTCCTCCCCTTCTTCTTCCCGACGCACAGCACCTCCTCTCCTCTATTTCCTCCTGCAGAAAACAGAGGTGTCACCACTTCACCCGCTTCTACTTCTTCTCTTCCTCTTCTTCTTCTTCTTCTCCTTCTTCTTCTTCTTCCCTTCTCCTACCCGACACCCAACACCTTCTCACTGCAGCCCATGCCGCAGCCATCCTTCTTTTTTTTTTTCTTTTTCTCTTCTTCCTTTTCCTCTTCTTCTTCTTCTCCTCCCCAACGCCCCACACCTCGTCTCCTCTGTTTCCGCCTGCAGGAAACAGAGGTGCTGCAGCCCTAGCTGCTGCCACCTCTCGCTCCTCTCCCACTGCCCTCTCTTTTTCTTCTTCTTCTATTATTCTCTTCTCCCTGTTCTTCCTCCTCTCTTCTTTTCCCTCTTCTTCTTTTCTTCTTCTCCTCTTCTTCCTTTCTCCTCCCCAACTGTTAGGACTCTAGCTAGGAGAGTCCTAATTGAGAGGGACACTCTGTTAGGACTCTAACTAGGAGAGTCCTAATTGAGAGGGACATTCTGTTAGGAGATTTTTTCTTAGAGAAGAATTAGGAGTTGTAAGGGAATAGGAGTCTTGAGTATGAGTCATATTAGGAGTTGGTTAGAAGTAAGAGTCTTAAGTAGGAGTCCTATTAGGAGTTAGGGTTTAGAAGCCCTATAAATAGCCATGTATTCCTTCTCTTTTGACAAGCAATAGATGAATCCTTTATGCAGCCTTTGAGCATCAACTTAGAGGGAGGAACCCCTATAAAGTTCCAAGGAGGCCGATCCCCTAAAGAGATCAACCCTAAGTTTAGAATCTGCAAGGGTTCTATCACCTGGTATCAGAGCAGCATTCTTGGCGTCTCGCTATCCTTCCATAGCCATCCATCAACCCTCCACAACCATCCAAAGCAATTCACACAATTGCTTAAAAGATCGTCATGAATTCGCCATCATCTCCACCACCATGAGATCATCCTTTGATCTCCCGTGAATTGCAATAGGTTCTGGTTTCCTACCTTACTACTGCTGCAATTTATTTATCCCTATCCAAAAAAAAAAAAAAAAAAAAAAAAAAATTTCGTTCCTATATTGCTGCAAATTTTCATCGTAAGTTGCTGAAATTTTTTTCGACGAGAATTCTGCTATCATAACTTACACCAATTTTTTTTTTTGCTGTTACTACCAAAATTTTCTTGATGGACATTCTTGCTGTCATATAAACTGAGATATTGCTGTCAACTCTCTCCTCAAATCTCTCAAATTTTTTGTGGAGATTTCGTCGAGAAACCGCTGTTTCTTCGACGATAATTCTGCTCTTATAAGACAACACAATTCTGCAGCAAACTTTCACTGATTTCTATCAAACCTATACATGCCTTTAACTCGTCAACAAAAGAGAGATATTAACATCACAGATTTGGAGTCATATACTATGGCATCTGAGGAGACAATCAATGCTAAATTTGAAGCCTTTGAGGCACGAATGGAGGATAAGATTCGGACTCTCCTTACCGAATTCAGTCTGGGCCGACCACCAAGCCCGAAGAAATCACATCAAGGAGAGAGCTCTAACCAATCACATCATACCCAAAGAGATAACTTCCAAGAGAGGGGAGGCTCTATGACTGACCCCAACTATTCACGCATGAGAGTGGACTTCCCTAGATGGGAAGAAGGAGACCCAATTGGTTGGATCTCGCGCGCGGAGCGATATTTTCAGTACCATAAAACTACGGATGCATCCATGGTGGAAATTGCATCTATACATCTTGAAGGGGATGCCATACAATGGTTTGACTGGTTTGAACATACTTATGGAGTCCTTTCATGGCGACAATTCAAAGAAGGACTACTGATCCGCTTTGGACCAACTTATTACGAGAACATTGACGGACAACTAACAAAGATCCGACAAACCTCCACCATTCAGGAGTACCAAACCAGGTTTGAAAGGTTATCTAATCAAACTCATGATTGGTCTAAAAAACAGTTATTGGGGACTTTTATTGAGGGCCTAAAGCCGGAGATCCGGGGAGAAGTTAAGGCGCGACAACCATACACGCTTATGGCAGCCATCTCTTTCGCACGACTACAAGAGGAGCGATTGAACCATGAAGCCCGGAGGACTTGGATCACTCCATGACCCAGTCCCCCGTACTATCAACCGAGTCCCTGCACCAAAAAGGTTAACAAGAGAAGAACTTCGGGAGCGATCTGCGAAGGGGTTATGTTGGCATTGCGATGAGCCGTGGAGCCGCGAGCATCGCTGTAAAAAAGGTAGACTTCTTATGATTGAACCAGTAGAAGAAGAGGTCATTGAACATCTAAAAGAGAGCATTGAACATGAAGAACAAGATATGGAAGAAGAGCCACAGCCGACCGACATTACGGTACACGCACTAGCCGGCTACTCAAATCCGCAAACGATGAAAGTTGGAGGCCTTCTCAAACAACAGCCGATCACTGTTCTCATCGACACAGGTAGCACTAATAACTTCCTGAATAGTAAGGTTGCTGCTCGGATGGCACTGCATATTGAAGGTTGCAGCAAGTTCGACGTAAAGGTTGCCGACGGCAGAATCCTAAAGTGCGACCAAAGATGCCCACAGGTGAAACTATTACTGCAAGACCAAGAAATTATCACCGATTTCTTCCTCCTAACTATCGATGACTATGAGGCAGTGCTTGGTATAGAATGGCTGACTACACTAGGTGATGTCTCTTGGAACTTTTCTAAATTAATTATGAAATTATACTGTAAGGGCAAACAGATCATCCTACGAGGGAAGCGCGGAAGCAACGTTACCACTGTTTCGACCCAACGAATGGAGAAAGT
The DNA here is from genome assembly GCA_900464855.2 of Musa schizocarpa. Lineage (NCBI taxonomy): Eukaryota > Viridiplantae > Streptophyta > Magnoliopsida > Zingiberales > Musaceae > Musa > Musa schizocarpa. The sequence continues at coordinate 21,985,264 of LS990921.1, forward strand.
TTTACATAAGGTAAATGGTGCCTTTTTGATGCACCTCCAGCAGCAACCAAAGGGGATGAAAATAGAATTTGAAGATCAAAATCTTGCCCAATTGCTTACTGAATTTGCCGACATATTTGCTGAACCGCGCGGTCTTCCTCCTCGGCAACATGACCATCGAATTCCAATCCTTCCGGGCAAGCCACCAGCGAACACTCGACCATACTGATATCCTCACCTCCAGAAAGATGAAATTGAAAAGATCGTAAAGGAGATGCTTGAAACAAGGGTGATTCGACCAAGTTGCAGCCCGTATTCCTCACCGGTGCTACTTGTATGCAAGAAGGACGGAACTTGGCGGATGTGCATCGACTACCGAGCTTTAAATGGCATCACCGTTAAGGACAAATACCCAATACCAGTGGTGGATGAACTTCTTGATGAATTGAAAGGAGCTCGAGTCTTCACGAAGTTGGACCTCCGATCCGGTTACCACCAAATTCGGGTATGTGACGATGATATTCGAAAAACTGCATTTCGCACACATGATGGCCATTATGAATTCTTAGTAATGCCTTTTGGACTCACTAAAGCTCCTTCAACCTTTCAAAGTCTTATGAATGATATATTTCGGAGCTTTCTTCGTAAATTTGTGCTGGTATTTTTCGATGATATTCTCGTTTACAACCCTTCCCTTGAGACTCACTTTCAGCATTTACGGATTGTTTTGACGATCCTTCGGGAGAATACTCTTTTTGTTAAGCAACCAAAGTGCAGCTTTCTCCAGCAAAAAGTAGAGTACCTTGGGCATATAATATCAGAAGGAGTGGCGGTAGACCCAACAAAAATTGAGGCAATGCAAGGCTGGCCGAAACCTACAAATGTGAAATTACTACGGGGGTTCCTTGGACTAACGGGCTACTACCGAAAATTTGTTAAGGACTATGGGAAGATCAGTGCACCACTCAATTCTTTACTGAAAAAAGATGCTTTCCAATGGTCAGACAAAGCCTCTGCTGCATTCGACAAACTTAAAGCAGCCATGACAACGACGCCGGTACTTGCGCTACCAGATTTCAATAGACCCTTCATCATTGAGGCCGACGCATCTGGAGTCGGAAGTGGAGCCGTTCTCATGCAAAATGGTCGACCACTCGCATATAATAGCAAGGCATTATCTCCCTCCCATCAAAATATGTCAGTATATGATAAGGAGATGCTTGCCATTGTACACGCAGTAACGAGGTGGAGACCCTACCGGATCGGCCGGCGATTTCAAATTAAAACTGACCATAAAAGCCTCAAGTACTTTTTAGAGCAAAAGATATCATCCCTTGAGTAGCAAAAATGGGTAACCAAACTTCTTGGATTTGATTATGAAATTATTTACAAAAAGGGGAAAGAAAACGTTGTTGCAGATGCACTCTCACGGCTACCTAAACAAGCTAAGGTTTCAGCCATCTCCCTTCCTACCACTGGTCTCCTCGAGGACATTAGGGAAGAATGGAAGAAGGATCCAGAGATCAGCAAGATCATAAAAAAATTGGAGGAGGATCCAAGTGCAATAGCCCACTACACCTGGGATTCGAGGGATTTACGCTACAAAGGTCGCATTGTGCTTACACCTAACTCCCCTTGCATCGCAATCATCTTGCATGAAATGCACTCTATACCTTCAGCAGGGCACTCTGGATTCCTAAGAACCTACAAAAGAGTGAAGCAATTTTTTTATTGGAGAGGGATGAAAAAAATTATTGCTGAATATGTGGCACAATGTGATATATGTCAACGCGGCACAAGGGTGAAACTATGGCAAATCCAGGGAAGTTATAACCACTACCCATACCAGACTCGGTGTGGACTGACATCTCCATGGACTTTATTGAAGGGCTACCATCTTCCAAAGGTAAAAGCACGATTCTCGTGGTGGTTGATCGCCTTACGAAATATGCTCATTTTTGTGCTGTGAGAAATCCCTACACTGCTGCTAGTATTGCCTAGATTTTCATAGAAAATATTGTTAAACTGCATGGGATGCCAAGTTCCATCGTAAGTGATCGTGACAGGATCTTCACTAGTAAATTTTGGACCGAGTTATTTCAGTTACAAGGCACCAAACTCAAGATGAGCACAGCGTATCATCCACAAACTGACGGCCAAACAGAGGTGGTAAATAGGTACTTAGAGACGTACCTCCGGTGTTTCGCTAGCGACCGACCAAAAGAGTGGGCGAAATGGCTTCCCTGGGCCGAATGGTGGTATAATACTACATATCATTCATCTACAAAATGTGCCCCTTATGAAGCATTGTATGGTCGACCAGCACCTGTGATTCCAAAGTATGTAATTGGCTCGGCCAAGGTAGATCAGGTTGACTAAGAATTGATTGATAGGGACAAACTCTTACAACTATTAAAAGATAATCTCTCTACCGCTCAAGCCAGAATGAAGCAGCAAGCCGACACACGACGAAGTGAAAGAGAATTTTCAGTGGGAGATTGGGTTTATCTTCGCCTACAACCATACAAGCAACTCTCTATCAACACTCGAGCCTCCATGAAGCTATCCCCACGTTTTTATGGGCCCTATTAGATCACAAAGCGTATTGGAGCCATGGCATACAGACTTAAATTACCTGAGGATGCCAAAATTCATCCTGTCTTCCACGTATCATGCCTAAAGCCCAAGTTGGGAGAACACGAGTCACCCTAGATCCAACTGCCCAACACAACTGAGGATGGAGTTATTCAAGCCCAACAACAGGCTATCCTCGATCGCAGGATCGTGATGCGTCGCTGACATCCCTCTACTGAAGTACTAGTGCATTGGAATAATCTACCACTTGAAGACGCTACATGGGAACCATATGAGGAGCTGAAGACCCAGTTCCCCAAGTTCATGGAATCTCAACCTCGAGGACAAGGCTGATTTGAAGAGGGCGGGTCTGTTAGGACTCTAGCTAGGAGAGTCCTAATTGAGAGGGACACTCTGTTAGGACTCTAACTAGGAGAGTCCTAATTAAGAGGGACATTCTGTTAGGAGGTTTTTTCTTAGAGAAGAATTAGGAGTTGTAAGGGAATAGGAGTCTTGAGTATGAGTCATATTAGGAGTTGGTTAGAAGTAAGAGTCTTAAGTAGGAGTCCTATTAGGCATTAGGGTTTAGAAGCCCTATAAATAGCCATGTATTCCTTCTCTTTTGACAAGCAATAGATGAATCTTTTCTACAGCCTTTGAGCAGCAACGTGGAGGGAGGAACCCCTATAGAGTTCCAGGAGGCCGATCCCTTAAAGAGATCAACGCCAAGTTTAGAATCTGCAAGGGTTCTAACAGAAACCCCCGGGTGGCACAGGGCTGGATGGGGCGTTCATATAGCAGAGACGGTGCTGCCTATCGCTTCGCTCGCTATCCGACGCTCGTCGCTCGCTCGCTCAGCCGAAAAGGGCCAGTTTGGGCCCGTTTTGGCCAGTTTTTCGGCTGTTCTTGCGTGCCGTGACGAACGATGTGAGCGGAGCAAAACGTCGGCCATCTCAGCACCGTGGAACCCCCCGGGTGTCACAGGGCTGGATGGGGCGTTCGTATAGCAGGGACGGTGCTGCCTCTTGCTTCGCTCGCTGTCCGCCGCTCGCCGATCGCGCGCTCAGCCAAAAAGGGACAGTTTTGGCCCATTTTTGGGCCGTTTTGGCATGTTTTTGGGCTGTTCTTGCATGCCGCGGCGAACAACGTGAGTGGAGCAAAACATCAGCCATCTCAGCACCCTGGAACCCCCCGGGTGGCACAGAGCTGGATGGGGCATTCGTATAGCAGGGACCGTGCTGCCTCTCGCTTCGTTCGCTGTCCGATGCTCGTCGCTCGCTCACTATTTCAAAAAGGGCCAGTTTTGGCCTGTTTTTTGGCCGTTTTGGCTCTTTTTTTGGCAGTTCTTGCATGCCGCATCGAACGATGTGAGCAGAGCAAAACGTCAGCCAACGCAGCACCCTGGAACACCCCGGGTGGTACAGGGCTGGATGGGGCGTTCGTATAGCAGTGACGGTGCTGCCTCTCGCTTCGCTCCCTGTCCGCCGCTCGCCACTCGCTCGCTCAGCCAAAAATGGGCAGTTTTGACCCGTTTTTGCGCCGTTTTGGCCAGTTTTTGGGCAGTTCTTACGTGCCGCGGCGAACGACGTGAGCGGAGCAAAACTAAGCCATCTCAGCACCCTAGAACCTCCCGGGTGGCACAGGGCTAGATGGGACGTTCGTATAGCAGGGACGGTGCTGCCTCTCGCTTCGCTCGTCGTCCGCCGCTCGCCGCTTGCGCGCTAAGCCAAAAAGGACCAGTTTTGGCTCGTTTTTTGGCCGTTTAGCCAATTTTTTAGCAGTTCCTGCATGCCGCGGCGAATGAGGTGAGCGGAGCAAAACGTCAGCCATCTCAGCACCCTGGAACCTCCCGAGTGGCACAGGGCTGGACGGGGCTTTCGTATAGCAGGGACGGTGCTGCCTCTCGCTTCGCTCGCTGTCCGCTGCTCGCCGCTAGCTCGCTCAGCCAAAAATGGCCAGTTTTGGCCCCTTTTTGGTCCTTTTTGGCCAGTTTTTGGGCAGTTCTTGTGTGCCGCGGTGAACAATATGTACAGAGCAAAACATCAGCCATCTAAGCACCCTGGAACCCCCCGGGTGGCACAAGGCTGGATGGGGCATTCGTATAGCAGGGACGGTGCTGCCTCTCGCTTCGCTCGTTGTCCGTCACTCACCGCTCGCTCGCTCAGCCAAAAATGGCCAGTTTTGGCCCCGTTTTGGGCTGATTTGGATAGTTCTTGCGTGCCGCGGCGAACGACGTGAGCGAAGCAAAACATCAACAGAAAATGGCCAGTTTTGGTCTTTTTTTCGCCTATTTATGGGCCATTTTCCCTTCGATTAAAATCTTCTTCTTCCTTGTGTGGCCAAAAATGCCTTGCTTTGTACTTCTTCGTGCGCGACGGTGTCTTGTCGTCGATTGCCTTGTTTGATCGGCCACTCAAGTCTTTGTTGATTGTGGTTGGCGATGGGCTGTCCGATGGGATGATTGTGTCGGCATGTGAGCGGTGATGGATTTGTATGCTGCGATGGGCTCCCTGCTATTGTGCAGTTGACCACCGACGCTGCAAGTCTCTTCAATGGTACTCTATTTGAACGGAGATGTGTGTGTTGCCTGTACAATCTACCTAGTTCCTTTGGAAATAGACATTGTTTACCTCGCTTATCCACTTCTCATGTCCTATACGAATGAGGAGTGTCGATGTCCGTGCACCTTGTGTGTCCTCGAACGATGGCATGTCTCAGGCCTCTCATCTCGAGTGGCTCCAGTGTTCACGTGAGTGCTCTTAGATGCAGTGGATAAGAATGTACCATGGGTCTTAGGACTATTGGCACATGATCGGTTGGCTTTCTTGGTCGCCCTTCGACGGATGACAGCCTTCCCATCATTGCCCCCCTTTCCCTTGTGGTAATGGGTCGGCATGTTGGGCTTGGCATCGTAGAGGACGTGCTACCTGGTTGATCCTGCCAGTAGTCATATGCTTGTTTCAAAGATTAAGCCATGCATGTGCAAGTATGAACTATTTCAGACTGTGAAACTGCGAATGGCTCATTAAATCAGTTATAGTTTGTTTGGTGGTACGTAATACTCGGATAACCGTAGTAATTCTAGATCTAATACGTGCAACAAACCCCGACTTTCGGAAGGGATGCATTTATTAGATAAAAGGTTGACGTGGGCTTTGCCCACTGCTCCGATGATTCATGATAACTCGACGGATTGCACGGCCCTCGTGCCGGCGACGCATCATTCAAATTTCTGCCCTATCAACTTTCGATGGTAGGATAGGGGCCTACCATGGTGGTGACAGGTGATAGAGAATTAGGGTTCGATTCTGGAGAGGGAGCCTGAGAAACGGCTACCACATCCAAGGAAGGCAGTAGGCGTGCAAATTACCCAATCCTGACACGGGGAGGTAGTGACAATAAATAACAATACCGGGCTCTTCGAGTCTAGTAATTGGAATGAGTACAATCTAAATCCCTTAACGAGGATCCATTGGAGGGCAAGTCTGGTGCCAGCAGCCGCGGTAATTCCAGCTCCAAAAGCGTATATTTAAGTTGTTGCAGTTAAAAAGCTCGTAGTTCAGATCTCCCTAGGATGATCCGACTCCTGCAGCGTCGGCTTTCTCCCACGGGCGAAGGGCGACGGCACTGTAGCGGCGATCAGATCTCCCAAGAGCGACGCTACTGTAGCGGCGGCGGCCCAGATCTAGGGAGACGGTACTGTAGCGACGACCATATCTCCCTAAGGCGATCTAACTCCTGCAGCGTCGGCTTTCTCCCACGAGCGAAGGGCGATGACACTGCAGCAGCGACCAGATCTTGGGAGATGGTACAGTAGCGGCGACGACATAGTAGCGGCGACCAGATCTAGGGCGACGACACTGTAGCAGCGACCAGATCTCCGTAGCGTCGGCTTCTCCCCAAGGGCGAGATACTGTAGCAGCAACTAGATCTCCCTAGGGCAACGGTACCATAGCGGCGATCTAATATACTGTAGCAGTGGCTTTTCCCAATGGCGTCGTTTCTGTAGCGGCGACCAGAGGGATGAAACATGATAGTGATGGCCCCTAGGGCTGGCGATGGTGGGGAGAGGGTTGAAATGATGGCAAGGCTCCCTACCGCTACCCCCCAAGTTGCTCTTCCACCATATCCTTTCCAGAGAGAAACTCCTTCGACGAAGCAGCATCGAAACAGGTCGTGCTCTAGATTGCGGCAGCCTGCTCTCATTTCCAGCGATCCTCGGCCTTGGACTAGCCTCTTCAAGGCTCCGGTTGGAAGTTCAGATCTAAGCTTGGAATTCTTTACTCCGAAGTTCGGCCGATAAGAAGATTGTGTATAATGAGGCTGGCGATTCAGCAGAGCTTATTGAGACATGGTCTATGGCGATTGTTGGCTATGTGGTAGGTCTCAAAACATCTTATTTCTCACTATCCTCATTTATCAAAACTTCGATGGGGAATATCGTCATTTGATCTTCATATCTTTGGAGAACAGATTCTTTGTTTGCAAGCTATACTCTGAAAGAAGATTTGCAACGAATCCTCGAAGGATTCGGACTATCCATGGTCATCCAATGATTCTCGACGTTGGTCTCCGATGTCCGTTTGGAGTTAGATAGCCTACAGTCTATTCCATTATGGGTATCCTTTCAAGGACTGCCTCTACATCTTTGAGTCGACGTTTTATTGCAAAGTTATGCAAAGACTGGGGGACGACCACTCTACATCGACAAAGCAACAAAGAGCTCGGACGAGATTAGCATTTGCACGAGCATGTGTGCTGGTTTCTTCCGATGAAGATCTTCCTAATGAGGTTTTCTATCGTGATCTTGGCGGGAACACTTTCGGAAGGTACATGTCTCATATTCTGGAAGCCACAATGATGTCGTTGCTTATCTTTTGGTCATGCAAATGGAGCTTGTCAAAGAAACCCCAAAACCAACCACAAAGGTCTATCGACCATGTCAAGCGCCTCAGCAACAAAGTGATTCTTCTCTAATGGCAGTAGTACCGATGGTGGCGAAAAACCATCTTGAGCATTCTCGACCGCAAAGGAAAGCAACCGAGACGGAAGGACAATTCTAAAACTTTATCTCTACCTATAATGTCAGAGCCTTCCACAATAGAGGTTTCCCATGGTACTAGTGGATAGGAGATACATAAGTCAGGAACTTCATCTCTTCCAATATCATCGGATCCATCCACAATAGCTCAACGAACTCAGGTCCAAGCAAATCTCGCTAGCAAGGATATTATTCCTCAACAAACTCAGGCCACAACAAACATCGCAAACAAGGAGATTCTGTCTCAACAAACTCATGCCCCAATAAACCTCTCTAGCTAGACTGCTCCAACAAGTACTATCCAGGATATTTTGCTGTAACAATCTTATCGAGCTTCAACAAACCCTGCCAATCAAGACCACATGATTCAAGGTACTTTAAAGTTTAAAAATCTGCAAGCTGTAGATGAAGTGGATAAATATAGGAATAAAGCCATAAAAGGTAAGGATATTGTGCGGGAGGAAAATACAAAACCGAAGGATAAGAAAAAGGATGGTGCAATCCATCTAAAGTCGTAGGATGAATACCTTACTATCTTTTCATTTGTTTATTACTAATGTAGATAACATGCTGGAATGTTCGCGGACTTAATAAGCCGGAGAAATGTCGGGAGCTCAATAGAATAATCAAGTCTGCCGCATGTGATATTGTTATTCTAGTGGAAACGAAAATTAAACAATCGCGCGTTCAAGCTCAAAAGAATTTAATATGGCAGGACGCAGAACTGTTTACCAATGACTTGAATGAAACTTTTGGTAGAATATGGGTCTTATGGCATCCTAACTCTATTAATGCTTGGTTTGTTTCTGCTACTGATCAATTCATTCATCTTAAGGTAGAGGATAAAAAGAATGGCTGTCAATTCAATTTCACTGGTATATATGCTTCAAACAGTATGCAAGAAAGAAATACTCTTTGGTCTAACCCGACTAATATTGTAATTGGCTGTCTCAATGTACCTTGGATTGTTCTTGGAGACTTTAATACTGTTCGGTACACAAATTAAAAAGAGGGGGGTAGACAACTTTCAGAAAGCCAGCTTCAAAGTTTCAATGATTATATTGACACTACAGCATTGTTTGATATGAAATCTGTGGGTAATTGGCTCTCCTGGAGTAATCAAGGTGCTGCTAACAGAAAAATAATGGCTCGACTTGATAGGTGTTTGATTAATCATGAATGGTTAACAGTTTACCCAGATTCACTTCTTGAGTATGGTGCTCCTTTGTTTTTTTACCATTCTTTAATGTATATACACGCAGAAAAAGCGACACCAAGAGGCAAGAAACCGTTTAGATTCTTTAACATGTGGAGTACTCATCCTCAATTTCTTGATGTTATCAGATCTGCTTGGAATGTTAATGAGCATGGATCCCCCCCTTACATCTTATGTCAAAAGCTCAAAGCCTGTAAAGCAGCACTAAAGGAGTGGAATACAAATACCTTTGGCAATATTAACACGAGAGTTCAATTTTGCAGAAAGGAACTAATGTCATTGCAACATGAGCTGCAACTTCAGCCAAATGATGAAAATATTATCTACAAAGAGACAGAAGCCAGAAATAACTTCATGCAAGCCTTAAAACAGGAGGAAAGTTTTACAAAGCAGAAGTCTCGACAGCATTGGCTTACACTAGGGGATTCCAATACTAATTTTTTCTATGCTTCAATTGCTACTCGAAGGGCTGTTAACCGTATCAGCAAATGCAGAGACAAAGATGATAATCTTATTGAGAATTTAGATGAGGTTAAAGCACACACAGAGCAATTTTTTTATTCCTTACTCAATCAAGATGGGAAACTGACACGGGAGTGTCTAATTTACTACAATATGATTATATGAGCCTTGATTATGATCTAGTATCTTTTTCAGTCAATAATGATGCCTCATAAACTTTATCTTAGCACACTCAAATATGACAGCTCATCAGCATATTCTCTGCACAAAGTTAAAGCTGTTTCAAGGTGCTTTTCTTCAAGACAAAGGAATGCATTAAAGGAGTTGTTTGGCAGCTGTGACCATTTCTTCATTACCAATGAGTGCATTAAAATAGTTGGTTAGTAGCTGTAAATACTTAATTTCGAAATTCCCTATGCATGAAGGGTTGTTTCATGCACTAGTATTTATTTTGGTGTTTAGGACTTAGAAAAGAGTTTAGAAAGCTGAGGATATTGGCAGAAGCTCTCTTGGAGTGCTCTTGTGAACTCTGTATCTCTTGGAAGAGTCCTTGAGTGGTGAGTCTTTTGCTTTCAGTTCTGTATCCTTGTTATTGTCATTAGGGTGGTGATCTTTCTGTATCCCTTTTGATTTTTAACTTGGTGGTGAACTATTTTTTTTGTTTTACCAAAGTTTCTTCAAGAGTTCGTTCATTGCCTTCTGTGACATTTTCTATTTGAACAACTATTCTATCGGTGTTCTTTCGAAATCCATTCTGCATTTTTACCCCCCCCGGTATCAGTTTGGTATCAGAGCTAAAGGCTAGAGATCATGGCAAGGCGGAATGAAAAAGATGTAGTTGGTAATGGTAGCGACTATGAAGATGACGCTTAGTCGTTGAGGATGCAGCTACGAAAATTGCTGCGTAGCCTACAAGAAAAAAATGAAATAATCGACGAACTTCAAAGTAGACACAACCAGCATGAAAATGATGTTCGAGAGTTTATTTCTGATGATGATACACCTCATCTTCCAAGAGAGTCGAGAAGATGTTGGAGAAGAAATGAAGTCCAAGACGAGTGGTAGAATAAATATAATCCCAGATTTGATATTCCAGAATTTGAAGGGAATGTAAATGTTGATGACTTTATCGATTGGCTTAATACAGTAGAAAGAATCTTCGATTTTCATGAACCACCAGAACAAAAGAAGGTCAAACTTGTGGCACTCAAACTCAGGCGGAATGTATCTTTTTGGTGGGAAAATATGAAGAAACAAAGAGAACGTGAGGGGAAGAGTAAGATCGTTACATGGGAGAAAATGAAAAGGGAGCTAAAGAGAAAATATTTACCTGATAATTATAGACAAGAGATCTTTCTCAAAATACATGATTTCAAGCAAAAAGATCTTAGTGTGGAGGAGTACACTGCAGAATTTGATAATTTGATGTTAAAAGGAGAACTTGTGGAACCGGAAGAGCAAACAATTGCATGATACTTAGGAGGTCTGAACTATGAGATTTCTAAAGTTGTTCAGCCATAGCCATATTGGACTTTAAATGATGTGAGCAAGCTGGCATTATAAGTTGAAAAGCAACATAAGTTTGAAAAGAGTTTTCGGTATGGCTCAAAAGAAGGATACACAAAAGGAGGAAGTTCCAAGCCTACTGTCCAAAGCAAGGTGATATCGAAGGTGCAAGAAAAGGGTGAAGAGTCTATTGGCAACAAAAAAATACCTAATTCTTTTACCCCAAGTGGCCGAAAATGCTTCAAATGTCATGGTTTTGGGCATATTGCTTCGGACTGTCCAAATAGGAGGATTGTAACTTTGGTTGAAGATCATAGTGATGGAGGCGAAGATGAAGCCGACGACGAACCAAAATACGATGATGATGAGGAAGAGATTACTTATGCTGATAATGGTTTGTCTATTGTATTGCAACGTAGTTTACAAGTGTCATATGTGGCCGACGATGAAAGTTGGGTTAGAAAAAATGTGTTTGACACTAAATGCACTTCTCTTGGCAAAGTGTGCTTGGTGATCATCGACAGTGGCAGTTTTGAGAACGTGGTTTTTTTGGAGATGGTGCAGAAGCTGAAGTTGGATACGATCTCTCATCCACATCCATTCCAATTATGTTGGTTGCAAAAAGGAAATGACATCAAGGTAACTAAAAGATGTTTAGTTTCATTTTCTATTGGCAAGTATTATAAAGATAAAGTGTGGTGTGATGTTGCCCCTATGGATGCTTGTCATTTACTATTGGAAAGACCTTGGCATTATGATAGAAGAGTGTTGTATGATGGTTATAAACATACTTATTCTTTTAAAGTGAATGAAAAGAAGATTATCTTAGCTCCATTAAAACCTCCTGAAATCAGTGTGCCATAGAAGAAAGTTAGTGCTTTTATTTCTTATAGAGAATGCAGATATGAATTGGACAAGGGCGGTCATATTTTGGCCCTAATGGTAGTAGAGGAGAACGAACAACATAAGGAGACACCAAAAATCACGCAACCAATCTAAGAAGAATTTCAAGATGTTATACCGGAAGAGATTCCACATGGCCTTCCACCCTTGAGAGATATCCAACATCACATTGATCTTATTCCTGGGGCTGTTCTACCTAATAAGGCATCATATAGAATGAGTCCTAAGGAGCATGAAGAACTTCAAAGGCAAGTTGATGAATTGGTTAAAAAAGGGTTAATCCGGGAGACCATGAGCCCTTGTGCGGTTCCTGCTTTGTTAGTGCCTAAGAAGGATGGTTCTTGGAGAATGTGCGTGGACAGTCGCACCATCAAGAAAATCACTGTGGACTATCGCTTTCCTATTCCAAGGTTAGATGATTTACTTGATCAATTGTATGGTGCTTATATTTTCTCTAAAATTGATTTGAGGAGTGGCTATCACCAAATAAGAATGAGGCCCGGAGATGAGTGGAAAATAGCGTTTAAAACTAGAGAAGGCTTATAAGAATGGTTGGTTATGCCATTTGGACTATCTAATGCTCCTAGCACATTCATGAGATTTATGAATCACATACTTAAGCCATGCATTGGAATATTTGTTGTAGTTTATTTTGACGATATATTGGTGTACAGCAAGAGTGAAGAGGAGCATATGAGTCATCTGAAAGAGATCTTTCTTATTTTGAGGCAGCAAAAACTTTACGCTAATCTAAAGAAATGTGATTTCTTAACTTCTAGTGTGGTGTTTTTGGGGTATGTTGTTTCAAAAGATAGAATCATGATGGATCAAAGCAAGGTTGAAGCTATTCTCAATTGGCCAACACCTGCTTCATTACATGATGTGAGGAGTTTCCGTAGCTTAACATCTTTTTATAGAAGATTCATCAAGAGTTTCAGCTCTATTGTCGCTCCAATCACCGAATATCTGAAATGTGATAAATTCAAATGGACTAATTAGGCTAATGATGCTTTTGAGCTTTTGAAAAGAAAGGTTACTGAAGCTCCTATCTTAGTTCTACCAAATTTTGACAATGTGTTTGAAGTTGAATGTGATGCATCTAATGTGAGAATTGGTGCTGTTTTGAGTCAAGACGGAAAGCCCATTGTATTTTTTAGCGAAAAGCTGAATGATACGAGAAAGAAATACTCTACTTATGATAAGGAGTTTTATGCGATTTATCGAGCTTTGTCTCATTGGAGTCAATATCTTCTCCCCAAGCCATTTGTTCTATATTCTGATCACGAGGCATTAAAGTTCATTAATCATCAGCACAAGCTAAACAAGAGGCATGCAGCTTGGGTGGAGTTCTTACAATCTTACAACTTTACAATCAAGCACAAATCTGGTGTTCAAAATGTAGTTGTTGATGCAGTGAGCAGAAAGCATTCTTTATTATCAGCAATGGAAGTCAAAGTGGTTGGATTTGAAACATTCAAAGATCTATATGAGAATGATGTGGATTTTGGCTCGATATGGCAGAATTGCAAATTAGGTTCCTGTCAACAATTTTCTATCTTTGATGGTTTTCTTTTTAAAGCTAATGCTTTATGTGTTCCATCTTGTTCTTTGAGACAAGTAATTCTGGCTGAAGCTCATGATGGTGTTTTGGGTGGACATTTTGGTAGAGTTAAAACTTTAGCTCTTATTCAATCAAACTTCTATTGGCCTAAGATGTTTAGAGATGTGGAAAGACATGTAAAGCAATGTCGAGTGTGTCATTTGGCAAAAACAAGAACTCAAAATTTTGGTTTGTACACTCCATTGCTAGTGCCAAATGCTCCCTCGGAGGATGTGAGTCTTGATTTTATTTTAGGACTGCCAAGAACTCAAAGGAACAAGAATTCTATCATGGTTGTTGTTGACAGATTTTCAAAAATGTCTCACTTTGTTCCATACAATAAATCAAATGATGCATCTCATATTGCTGATTTATATTTTAAGGAGATTGTTAAATTGCATGGTATTCCAAGAACTATGGTGTCTGATCGAGATTCAAAATTTGTTAGTCATTTTTGGAGAACTCTTTGGAGGAAGCTGGGTACTTCTTTGAATTTCAGCAGCTCGCATCATCCACAAACCGATAGCAAACTAACGTACAAACCGAAGCTTGGGATATTTGCTTAGAAGCTATGTTGGCAAGAATATTAAGCAATGGGATGTCATTCTTCCATAAATTGAGTTTGCCTACAATCGTTCTATGCATCATAGTATCGGTAAGAGTCCTTTTGAGGTTGTTTATGGTGCTAATCCTGCTAGTCCTTTGGACTTAATCCCTCATTCTACAACAAAGCAATTTAGTGGAGATGCTGATGAAAGAGCTAAGCAGATAAAGAAGCTACATGAGGGTGTGAAAGCAACCACTGAGAAGCAAAATGAGAGGTACATGCATGCTGCTAACAAACACAGAAAACATGTGGAGTTTAATGCAGGTGATTTGGTCTGGATTCATCTAAGGAAGGAGAGGTTTCCACCGGGCAAATTTGGAAAATTGAAACCAAAGGCTGATGGTCCATTCAAGGTGCTTAAGAGAATTGGCAGAAATGCTTATGAGATAGAGCTACCTAAAGATTACGGAGTATCCCCAACATTTAATGTGGCTGATTTGAGTCCTTTTTACAATCATGTTGATGAATCAAACGAAGACTTGAGGACAAGTTTCATTCAACCGGGGGAGATTGACACGAGAGTGTCTAATTTACTACAATATGATTATATGAGCCTTGATTATGATCTAGTATCTTTTTCAGTTAATAATGATGCCTCATAATCTTTATCTCAGCACACTCAAATATGACAGCTCATCAGCATATTCTCTACACAAAGTTAAAGCTGTTTCAAGGTGCTTTTCTTCAAGACAAAGGAATGCATTAAATGAGTTGGTTGGCAGCTGTGAACATTTCTTCATTACCAATGAGTGCATTAAAATAGTTGGTTAGTAGCTGTAAACACTTAATTTCGAAATTCCCTATGCATGAAGGGTTGTTTCATGAACTAGTATTTATTTTGGTGTTTAGAACTTAGAAAGGAGTTTAGAAAGCTGAGGATATTGGCAGAAGCTCTCTTGGAGTGCTCTTGTGAACTCTGTATCTCTTAGAAGAGTACTTGAGTGGTGAGTCTTTTGCTTTCAATTCTGTATCCTTATTATTGTCATTAGGGTGGTGATCTTTCTGTATCCCTTTTGATTTTTAACTTGGTGGTGAACTATTTTTTTTGTTTTACCGAAGTTTCTTCAAGAGTTCGTTCATTGCCTTCTGTGACATTTTCTATTTGAACAACTATTCTATCGGTGTTCTTTCGAAATCCATTCTGCATTTTTACCCCTCCCGGTATCAGTTTGGTATCAGAGCTAAAGGCTAGAGATCATGGCAAGGCGGAATGAAAAAGATGTAGTTGGTTAAGGTAGCGACCATGAAGATACGCTGAGCCGTTGAGGCTGCAGCTACGAAAATTGCTACGTAGCCAACAAGAAAAAAATGAAATAATCGACGAACTTCAAAGTAGACACAACCAGCATGAAAATGATGCTCGAGAGTTTATTTCTGATGATGATACACCTCATCTTCCAAGAGAGTCGAGATGATGTCGGAGAAGAAATGAAGTCCAAGACGAGTGGCAGAATAAATATAATCCCAGATTTGATATTCCAGAATTGAAGGCAAAGTAAATGTTGATGACTTTATCGATTGGCTTAATACAGTAGAAAGAATCTTCGATTTTCATGAACCACGAACAAAAGAAGGTCAAACTTGTGGCACTCAAACTCAAAGCGGAATGCATCTTTTTGGTGGGAAAATATGAAGAAACAAAGAGAACGTGAGGGGAAGAGTAAGATCGTTACATGGGAGAAAATGAAAAGGGAGCTACAGAGAAAATATTTACCTGATAATTATAGACAAGAGATCTTTCTCTAAATACATGATTTCAAGCAAAAAGATCTTAGTGTGGAGGAGTACACTACAGAATTTGATAATTTGATTTTAAAAGGAGAGCTTGTGGAACCGGAAGAGCAAACAATTGCAAGATACTTAGGAGGTCTGAAGTATGAGATTTTTAAAGTTGTTCAGCTACAGCCATATTGGTCGTTAAATGATGTGAGCAAGTTGGCATTAAAAGTTGAAAAGCAACAGAAGTTTGAAAAGAGTTTTCGGTATGGCTCAAAAGAAGGCTACACAAAAAGAGGAAGTTCCAAGCCTACTGTCCAAAGCAAGGTGATATCGAAGGTGCAAGAAAAGGGTGAAGAGTCTGCTGGCAACAAAAAATACCTAATTCTTCTAGCCCAAGTGGCCGGAAATGCTTCAAATGTCATGGTTTTGGGCATATTGCTTCGGATTGTCCAAATAGGAGGATTGTAACTTTGGTTGAAGATCATAGTGATGGAGGCGAAGATGAAGCTGACGACGAACCAAAATACGATGATGATGAGGAAGAGATTGCTTATGCTGATCATGGTTTGTCTATTGTATTGCAACGTAGTTTATAAGTGTCATATGTGGCCGACGATGAAAGTTGGGTGAGAAAAAATGTGTTTCACACTAAATGCACTTCTCTTGGCAAGGTGTGCTTGGTGATCATCGACAGTGGCAGTTTTGAGAACGTGGTTTCTTTGGAGATGATGCAGAAGCTGAAGTTGGATACGATCTCTCATCCACATCCATACCAATTATGTTGGTTGCAAAAAGAAAATGACATCAAGGTAACTAAAAGATGTTTAGTTTCATTTTCTATTGGCAAGTATTATAAAGATAAAGTGTGGTGTGATGTTGCCCCTATGGATGCTTGTCATTTACTATTGGGAAGACCTTGGCATTATGATAGAAGAGTGTTATATGATAATTATAAACATACTTATTCTTTTAAAGTGAATGAAAAGAAGATTATCTTAGCTCCATTATAACCTTCTGAAATCAGTGCGCCAAAGAAGGAAGTTAGTGCTTTTATTTCTTATAGAGAATGCAGATATGAATTGGACAAGGGCGGTCATGTTTTGGCCCTAATGGTTGTAGAAGAGAACGAACAACATAAGGAGACACCGAAAATCATGCAACCAATCCTAGAAGAATTTCAAGATGTTATACCGGAAGAGATTCCACATGGCCTTCCACCCTTGAGAGATATCCAACATCATATTGATCTTATTCCTTGGGCTGTTCTACCTAATAAGGCAGCATATAGAATGAGTCCCAAGGAGCATGAAGAACTTCAAAGGCAAGTTGATGAATTGGTTAAAAAGGGTTAATCCGGGAGAGCATGAGCCCTTGTGCGGTTCCTGCTTTGTTAGTGCCTAAGAAGGATGGTTCTTGGAGAATGTGCGTGGACAGTCGCACCATCAACAAAATCACTGTGGACTATCGCTTTCCTATTCCAAGGTTAGATGATTTACTTGATCAATTGTATGGTGCTTATATTTTCTCTAAAATTGATTTGAGGAGTGGCTATCACCAAATAAGAATGAGGCCCGGAGATGAGTGGAAAACAGCGTTTAAAACTAGAGAAGGCTTATATGAATGGTTGGTTATGCCATTTGGACTATCTAATGCTCCTAGCACATTCATAAGATTTATGAATCACATACTTAAGCCATGCATTGGAATATTTGTTGTAGTTTATTTTGACGATATATTGGTGTACAGCAAGAGTGAAGAGGAGCATATGAGTCATCTGAAAGAGATCTTTCTTATTTTGAGGCAGCAAAAACTTTACGCTAATCTAAAGAAATGTGATTTCTTAACTTCTAGTGTGGTGTTTTTGGGGTATGTTGTTTCAAAAGATGGAATCATGATGGATCAAAGCAAGGTTGAAGCTATTCTCAATTGGCCAACACCTGCTTCATTACATGATGTGAGGAGTTTCCATAGCTTAACATCTTTTTATAGAAGATTCATCAAGAGTTTCAGCTCTATTGTCGCTCCAATCACCGAATGTCTGAAATGTGATAAATTCAAATGGACTAATTACGCTAATGATGCTTTTGAGCTTTTGAAAAGAAAGGTTACTGAAGCTCCTAAATTAGTTCTACCAAATTTTGACAATGTGTTTGAAGTTGAATGTGATGCATCTAATGTGGGAATTGGTGCAGTTTTGAGTCAAGACAGAAAGCCCATTGCATTTTTTAGCGAAAAGCTGAATGATACGAGAAAGAAATACTCTACTTATGATAAGGAGTTTTATGCGATTTATCGAGCTTTGTCTCATTGGAGTCAATATCTTCTCCCCAAGCCATTTGTTCTATATTCTGATCACGAGGCATTAAAGTTCATTAATCATCAGCACAAGCTAAACAAGAGGCATGCAGCTTGGGTGGAGTTCTTACAATCTTACAACTTTACAATCAAGCACAAATCTGGTGTTCAAAATGTAGTTGTTGACGCAGTGAGTAGAAAGCATTCTTTATTATCAGCAATGGAAGTCAAAGTGGTTGGATTTGAAACATTCAAAGATCTATATGAGAATGATGTGGATTTTGGCTCGATATGGCAGAATTACAAATTAGGTTCCTGTCAACAATTTTCGATCTTTGATGGTTTTCTTTTTCGAGCTAATGCTTTATGAGTTCCATCTTGTTCTTTGAGACAAGTAATTCTAGCCGAAGCTCATGGTGGTGTTTTGGGTGGACATTTTGGTAGACTTAAAACTTTAGCTCTTATTCAATCAAACTTCTATTGGCCTAAGACGTTTAGAGATGTGGAAAGACATGTAAAGCAATGTCGAGTGTGTCATTTGGCAAAAACAAGAACTCAAAATTCTGGTTTGTACACTCCATTGCTAGTGCCAAATGCTCCCTAGGAGGATGTGAGTCTTGATTTCATTTTAGGACTGCCAAGAACTCAAAGGAACAAGAATTCTATCATGGTTGTTGTTGACAGATTTTCAAAAATGTCTCACTTTGTTCCATGCAATAAATCAAATGATGCATCTCATATTGCTGATTTATATTTTAAGGAGATTGTTAAATTGCATGGTATTCCAAGAACTATGGTGTCTGATCGAGATTCAAAATTTGTTAGTCATTTTTGGAGAACTCTTTGGAGGAAGCTGGGTACTTCTTTGAATTTCAACAGCTCGCATCATCCACAAACCGATGGGCAAACTAACGTACAAACCGAAGCTTGGGATATTTGCTTAGAAGCTATGTTGGCAAGAATATTAAGCAATGGGATGTAATTTTTCCACAAAGTGAGTTTGCCTACAATCGTTCTATGCATCATAGTATCAGTAAGAGTCCTTTTGAGGTTGTTTATGGTGCTAATCCTGCTAGTCCTTTGGACTTAATCCCTCATTCTACAACAAAGCAATTTAGTGGAGATGCTGATGAAAGAGCTAAGCAGATAAAGAAGCTACATGAGGGTGTGAAAGCAACCACTGAGAAGCAAAATGAGAGGTACATGCATGCTGCCAACAAACACAGAAAACATGTGGAGTTTAATGCAGGTGATTTGGTCCGGATTCATCTAAGGAAGGAGAGGTTCCAAGGGCAAATTTGGAAAATTGAAACCAAAGGCTGATGGTCCATTCAAGGTGCTTAAGAGAATTGGCAGAAATGCTTATGAGATAGAGCTACCTGAAGATTACGGAGTATCCCCAACATTTAATGTGGCTGATTTGAGTCCTTTTTACAATCATGTTGATGAATCAAACGAAGACTTGAGGACAAGTTTCATTCAACCGGGGGAGATTGACACGGGAGTGTCTAATTTACTACAATATGATTATATGAGCCTTGATTATGATCTAGTATCTTTTTCAGTCAATAATGATGCCTCATAATCTTTATCTCAGTACACTCAAATATGACAGCTCATCAGCATATTCTCTGCACAAAGTTAAAGTTGTTTCAAGGTGCTTTTCTTCAAGACATAGGAATGCATTAAAGGAGTTGGTTGGCAGCTGTGAACATTTCTTCATTACCAATGAGTGCATTAAAATAGTTGGTTAGTAGTTGTAAACACTTAATTTCGAAATTCCCTATGCATGAAGGGTTGTTTCATGCACTAGTATTTATTTTGGTGTTTAGGACTTAGAAAGGAGTTTAGAAAGCTGAGGATATTGGCAGAAGCTCTCTTGGAGTGCTCTTGTGAACTCTGTATCTCTTATATGAGTCCTTGAGTGGTGAGTCTTTTGCTTTCAATTCTGTATCCTTATTATTGTCATTAGGGTGGTGATCTTTCTGTATCCCTTTTGATTTTTAACTTGGTGGTGAACTATTTTTTTTGTTTTACCGAAGTTTCTTCAAGAGTTCGTTCATTGCCTTCTATGACATTTTCTATTTGAACAACTATTCTATCGGTGTTCATTCGAAATCCATTATGCATTTTTACCCCCCCCGGTATCAGTTTGGTATCAGAGCTAAAGGCTAGAGATCATGGCAAGGCGGAATGAAAAAGATGTAGTTGGTTAAGGTAGCGACCATGAAGATAACGCTGAGTCGTTGAGGCTGCAGCTACGAAAATTGCTGCGTAGCCTACAAGAAAAAAATAAAATAATCGACGAACTTCAAAGAAGACACAACCAGCATGAAAATGATGCTCGTGAGTTTATTTCTGATGATGATACACCTCATCGTCCAAGAGAGTCGAGAAGATGTCGGAGAACAAATGAAGTCCAAGACGAGTGGCAGAATAAATATAATCCCAGATTTGATATTCCAGAATTTGAAGGGAAAGTAAATGTTGATGACTTTATCGATTGGCTTAATACAGTAGAAAGAATCTTCGATTTTCATGAACCACCAGAACAAAAGAAAGTCAAACTTGTGGCACTCAAACTCAGGCGGAATGCATCTTTTTGGTGGGAAAATATGAAGAAACAAAGAGAACGTGAGGGGAAGAGTAAGATCGTTACATGGGAGAAAATGAAAAGAGAGCTAAAGAGAAAATATTTACCTGATAATTATAGACAAGAGATCTTTCTCAAAATACATGATTTTAAGCAAAAAGATCTTAGTGTGGAGGAGTACACTACATAATTTGATAATTTGATTTTAAAAGGAGAGCTTGTGGAACCGGAAGAGCAAACAATCGCAAGATACTTAGGAGGTCTGAAGTATGAGATTTCTAAAGTTGTTCAGATATAGACATATTGGTCGTTAAATGATGTGAGCAAGTTGACATTAAAAGTTGAAAAGCAACAGAAGTTTGAAAACGTGGTTTCTTTGGAGATGATGCAGAAGCTGAAGTTGGATACGATCTCTCATCCACATCCATACCAATTATGTTGGTTGCAAAAAGAAAATGACATCAAGGTAACTAAAAGATGTTTAGTTTCATTTTCTATTGGCAAGTATTATAAAGATAAAGTGTGGTGTGATGTTGCCCCTATGGATGCTTGTCATTTACTATTGGGAAGACCTTGGCATTATGATAGAAGAGTGTTATATGATAATTATAAACATACTTATTCTTTTAAAGTGAATGAAAAGAAGATTATCTTAGCTCCATTATAACCTTCTGAAATCAGTGCGCCAAAGAAGGAAGTTAGTGCTTTTATTTCTTATAGAGAATGCAGATATGAATTGGACAAGGGCGGTCATGTTTTGGCCCTAATGGTTGTAGAGGAGAACGAACAACATAAGGAGACACCGAAAATCATGCAACCAATCCTAGAATAATTTCAAGATGTTATACCAGAAGAGATTCCACATGGCCTTCCACCCTTGAGAGATATCCAACATCATATTGATCTTATTCCTGGGGCTGTTCTACCTAATAAGGCAGCATATAGAATGAGTCCCAAGGAGCATGAAGAACTTCAAAGGCAAGTTGATGAATTGGTTAAAAATGGGTTAATCCGGGAGAGCATGAGCTCTTGTGCGGTTCCTGCTTTGTTAGTGCCTAAGAAGGATGGTTCTTGGAGAATGTGCGTGGACAGTCGCACAATCAACAAAATCACTGTGGACTATCGCTTTCCTATTCCAAGGTTAGATGATTTACTTGATCAATTGTGTGGTGCTTATATTTTCTCTAAAATTGATTTGAGCAGTGGCTATCACCAAATAATAATGAGGCCCGGAGATGAGTGGAAAACAGCGTTTAAAACTAGAGAAGGCTTATATGAATGGTTGGTTATGCCATTTGGACTATCTAATGCTCCTAGCACATTCATGAGATTTATGAATCACATACTTAAGCCATGCATTGGAATATTTGTTGTAGTTTATTTTGACGATATATTGGTGTATAGCAAGAGTGAAGTGGAGCATATGAGTCATCTGATAGAGATCTTTCTTATTTTGAGGCAGCAAAAACTTTATGCTAATCTAAAGAAATGTGATTTCTTAACTTCTAGTGTGGTGTTTTTGGGGTATGTTGTTTTAAAAGATGGAATCATGATGGATCAAAGCAAGGTTGAAGCTATTCTCAATTGGCCAACACCTGCTTCATTACATGATGTGAGGAGTTTCCATAGCTTAACATCTTTTTATAGAAGATTCATCAAGAGTTTCAGCTCTATTGTCGCTCCAATCACCGAATGTCTGAAATGTGATAAATTCAAATGGACTAATGAGTCTAATGATGCTTTTGAGCTTTTGAAAAGAAAGGTTACTGAAGCTCCTATCTTAGTTCTACCAAATTTTGACAATGTGTTTGAAGTTGAATGTGATGCATCTACTGTGGGAATTGGTGCTGTTTTGAGTCAAGACGGAAAGCCCATTGCATTTTTTAGCGAAAAGCTAAATGATACGAGAAAGAAATACTCTACTTATGATAAGGAGTTTTATGCGATTTATCGAGCTTTGTTTCAATGGAGTCAATATCTTCTCCCCAAGCCATTTGTTCTATATTCTGATCATGAGGCATTAAAGTTCATTAATCATCAGCACAAGCTAAACAAGAGGCATGCAGCTTGGGTGGAGTTCTTACAATCTTACAACTTTACAATCAAGCATAAATCTGGTGTTCAAAATGTAGTTGCTTACGCATTGAGCAGAAAGCATTCTTTATTATCAGCAATGGAAGTCAAAGTGGTTGGATTTGAAACATTCAAAGATCTATATGAGAATGGTGTGGATTTTGGCTCGATATGGCAGAATTGCAAATCAGGTTTCTGTCAACAATTTTCGATCTTTGATGGTTTTCTTTTTCGAGCTAATGCTTTATGTGTTCCATCTTGTTCTTTGAGACAAGTAATTCTGGCTGAAGCTCATGGTGGTGTTTTGGGTGGACATTTTGGTAGAGATAAAACTTTAGCTCTTATTCAATCAAACTTCTATTGGCCTAAGATGTTTAGAGATGTGGAAAGACATGTAAAGCAATGTCGAGTGTATCATTTGGCAAAAACAAGAACTCAAAATTCTGGTTTGTACACTCCATTGCCAGTGCCAAATGCTCCCTGGGAGGGTTGTGAGTCTTGATTTCATTTTAGGACTGCCAAGAACTCAAAGTAACAAGGATTCTATCATGGTTGTTGTTGACAGATTTTAAAAAATGTCTCACTTTGTTCCATGCAATAAATCAAATGATGCATCTCATATTGCTGATTTATATTTGAAGGAGATTGTTAAATTGTATGGTATTCCAAGAACTATGGTGTCTGATCGAGATTCAAAATTTTTTAGTCATTTTTGGAGAACTCTTTGGAGGAAGCTGGGTACTTCTTTGAATTTCAGCAACTCGCATCATCCACAAACTGATGGGCAAACTGAAGTAACAAACCGAAGCTTGGTAAATTTGCTTAGAAGCTATGTTGGCAAGAATATTAAGCAATGGGATGTCATTCTTCCACAAATTGAGTTTGCCTACAATCGTTCTATGCATCATAGTATCGGTAAGAGTCCTTTTGAGGTTGTTTATGGTGCTAATCCTGCTAGTCCTTTGGACTTAATCCCTCATTCTACAACAAAGCAATTTAGTGGAGATGCTGATGAAAGAGCTAAGCAGATAAAGAAGCTGCATGAGGGTGTGAAAGCAACCATTGAGAAGCAAAATAAGAGGTACATGCTTGCTGCCAACAAACACAGAAAACATGTGGAGTTTAATGCAGGTGATTTGGTCTAGATTCATCTAAGGAAGGAGAGGTTTCCACCGGGCAAATTTGGAAAATTGAAACTAAAGGCTGATGGTCCATTCAAGGTGCTTAAGAGAATTGGCAGAAATGCTTATGAGATAGAGCTACCTGAAGATTACGGAGTATCCCCAATATTTAATGTGGCTGATTTGAGTCCTTTTTATAATCATGTTGATGAATCAAACGAAGACTTGAGGACAAGTTTCATTCAACCGGGGGAGATTGACACGGGAGTGTCTAATTTACTACAATATGATTATATGAGCCTTGATTATGATCTAGTATCTTTTTCAGTCAATAATGATGCCTCATAATCTTTGTCTTAGCACATTCAAATATGACAGCTCATCAGCATATTCTCTGTACAAAGTTAAAGCTGTTTCAAGGTGCTTTTCTTCAAGACAAAGGAATGCATTAAAGGAGTTGGTTGGCAGCTGTGAACATTTCTTCATTACCAATGAGTGCATTAAAATAGTTGGTTAGTAGCTGTAAACACTTAATTTCGAAATTCCCTATGCATGAAGGGTTGTTTCATGCACTAGTATTTATTTTGGTGTTTAGGACTTAGAAAGGAGTTTAGAAAGCTGAGGATATTGGCAGAAGCTCTCTTGGAGTGCTCTTGTGAACTCTGTATCTCTTGAAAGAGTCCTTGAGTGGTGAGTGTTTTGTTTTCAGTTATGTATCCTTGTTATTGTCATTAGGGTGGTGATCTTTCTGTATCCCTTTTGATTTTTAACTTGGTGGTGAACAATTTTTTTTGTTTTACCGAAGTTTCTTCAAGAGTTCGTTCATTGCCTTCTGTGCATTTTCTATCTGAATAACTATTCTATCGGTGTTCTTTCGAAATCTATTCTGCATTTTTACCCCCCCCGGTATCAGAAACCTAATAACATTCATGTGGAGCCGACTAGAAAACTTGATTCGGAAGCTATTTCAATCCTCAATGGCCCAATTATAGATGACGAAATTGTATGTGTTGTCTTTAAGTCACCAAAGCACAAAAGCCCAGGTCCAGATGGATTTCCAGCTGAATTTTACCAAACTGCTTGGTCTATTATTGGAAATAATGTGATCAAGGCTTGCCAACATTTTTTCTCTTCAGGTCATATTCTTAGAGAGATGAATTGCACTTTTATTTCCTTAATTCCGAAGAATGTAGGGGCTGAATCACTAGAGAACTATCGACCCATATCATTACGCAACTTTATTTACAAGATCATATCCAAAGTATTGGCAAATAGAATGCAAAAGGTAATACACAAGATCATTAGCCCAAATCAAGCTGCTTTCATCAAAGGGAGAAGTATACATCATAACATTTTGCTTGCTAATGACTTGGTCAAAGATTTGCATTCGAAAGCAAGAGGGACAAAAATCTGTTTTAAAGCTGATTTACGGAAAGCCTTTGATTCAGTTAATAGGAAGTTTATCTATTAGATGCTCCTCGATATGAACTTCCCACAGCAATGGGTTAATTGGATTCAATCTTGCCTGGAAACTCCAAAGTTTTCGATACTCTTTAATGGCTCACCAATTGGTTTTTTTGGGAGCACGAATGGCATCCGACTTAAATGTATGTTGGAAGGACTTAGCTGTATGTTGGACCATGCAGTCTTAAATGGCAGCATTAAGGTACCCATTGCTAGTTCTATTCATATATCACAAATAACATTTGCAGATGACTTACTTATCTTTCTTCAAAATGAACCAACTTCAGTAAAGAACCTGGCTACTATTATGAATGACTTCGGTATGGTTTCTGGACTTCAGTTAAATCATGCGAAAAGTAAAATATATATGAGCCCTTACGTTGAGGGTAATGTCTTTATTGCACAAACTTTGGGGGTTAGTGAGGGAAGCTTGCCAGTTCCTTATTTGGGTCTCCCGCTCATATCCACAGGCATTCACAAAAGCCACTGTCAGCCTATCTTGCAAAAAATAAAGAATAGAATTTCTTCTTGGAAAAATAGGTTTCTATCAAAAGCAGGACGACTCGAACTCATCCGTTCGGTATTGCACTCCTACTCTATATATTGGTGTAATGCATTTCTTCTGCCTGCTGGACTTCTCCAAGATATTGAACAGTTATTAATGAACTTCTTCTGGAATGGCACAAATGATAAGGCAATGCATATGGTAAATTGGGATAGCATTTGCAAACCGAAAGATGAAGGGGGGCTAAACTTGAGAAATACTAGAGATTGGAATCAAGCATGTCTGGTGCAGTAATTGTGAGATCTTTTGCAAAACAAATGTTCCTTATGGTCACATTGGGTTTCTGCTAGGTATCTTTCAAAGGAATAAATCTGGGAAATTTCAACAAGAACATACCACTCTACAGCTTGGAAAAGAATTTTAAAGGCACGGAATTGGCTAATCAAACACATTTACTATGCAATCTCTTCTGGAACTAGTACTAATATGTGGCACTATCCTTGGATGAATGGGACGAGTATATTTCAATTATATGGTGACAGAATACGAAAAGATCTTGGGGCTCCCAAAGATTGGAAGGTTTCTGAGTTCATTGCTAACGGTACCTGGTGTCTCCCTAATCCTATTTCTCCCAAAATGTTATCACTTTGGCCGACTATTATAGCTATTCCAATCAGGAACAACTCTTCAGATATACTTATTTGGCCTCATGACAATGGCAAATTTAGTGCCACATGCACATGGAATCAAATTAGGCAAAGAAATAACAAATGGGTCCCAAGCAGTTGGACATGGGATCGACCGGGTTCACAAAGACATTCCTTATGTACATGGCAGGCCCTTCTCAATAAACTACCTACAATAGACAATATGAAAAGAAGAGGTATCTATCATGTTAACCGATGCTCCCTTTGTATGCAACATGAAGAAACTGTTGACCACCTCTATTTTGCTCGTGATTATGCAAAATGGATATGGAAGGAGATTCTCTAGCAATTTGAACTCAATAGACTACCGCAACCAAACTTGCACCAAGAACTAGGCGACCTCATGCAATGTTTCTCAAGAAAAGGGCCTCTCACACAACTGGCAAAGGTTACTTTCAGATGCGCTATTTGGTGGATGTGGAAGGAGAGATGTAACAGAATCTTTGAATGTCAACACACAAACAATGCTCAACTATTGAAACAGATTATTAGAGACTCAAGATCCTGTATGGAGCAAGATCTCAAAACGAAGCACTTTACCCAAAGAGAAAAAGATATTTTTATCAAATTTAATTTTGCTATTAGCTAAAGATCTTGGGAATGATGTCAAATTATGTACCCACAGTTAGTTTTGATATATCTGGATAAATATTTTCTATGTTGATTATAATTAGGAGTTATAGTCTACAGCATGTGTAGTCATAACTATCGCATTCGAACTCCATGAGTTACTTGGCATTGTCTATGACTTGTATAGATAAAGCTATTTGTAAAAACTTTACACATAATCAATTTACTTTTACTTACCAAATAAAAAATAAAAAGCTCGTAGTTGGTCTTTGGGACGGGTCGGTCGGTACGCCTCGCGGTGTGCACCGGTCGTCCCATCCCTTCTGTCGGCGATGCGTGCCTGGGATAACATTAGCATGGGATAACATCACAAGATTTCGGTCCTATTGTGTTGGCCTTCGGGATCGGAGTAATGATTAAGAGGGACAGTCGGGGGCATTCATATTTCATAGTTAGTGGTGAAATTCTTGGATTTATGAAAGACGAACCACTGCGAAAGCATTTCCCAAGGATGTTTTCATTAATCAAGAACGAAAGTTGGGGGCTCGAAAACGATCAGATACCGTCCTAGTCTCAACCATAAACGATGCCGACCAGGGATCGGCGGATGTTGCTCTTAGGACTCCACCAGCACCTTATAAGAAATCAAAGTCTTTGGGTTCCGGGGGGAGTAAGGTCGCAAGGCTGAAACTTAAAGGAATTGAC
>LS990921.1:22017903-22052903 GCA_900464855.2 Musa schizocarpa
CAATTCTTGCGTGCCGCGGTGAACAACGTCATTGAACGTGAGCGGAGCAAAACATCAGCCACCTCAGCACCCTGGAACCCCCCCCGGGTGGCACAGGGCTGGATGGGGCGTTCGTATAGCAGGGACGGTGCTGCCTCTCGCTTCGCTCGCTGTCCCCCGCTCGCCGCTCGCTCGCTCAGCCAAAAATGGCCAGTTTTGGCCCTTTTTGGGCCGTTTTGGCCAGTTTTTGGGCAATTCTTGTGTGCCGTGGCGAACGACGTGATCGGAGCAACACGTCAGCCATCTCAGCACCATGGAACCCCCCGGGTGGCACAGGGCTGGATGGGGCGTTCGTATAGTAGGAACGGTGCTGCCTCTCACTTCGCTCGCTGTTCGCCGCTCGCCGCTCGCTTGCCCAGCCGAAAATGGCCAGTTTTGGCCCATTTTTCGGCCGTTTTGGCCAGTTTTTCGGCAGTTTTTGTTGAATCTCGTATTTTGATGATTAAACCACTTGATATGTGTTTATAATTTAAATAACATTTTGAGTGATGCAGGTCTACTTGATCAGGATTAGACAGTTAACGCAGGAGGAATTGACGTTGCGCTAGAGGAGATCACGTTAGGATATTGGATGGCAGAAGGCTTCGGACGTCAGGCATCGGGCCAAGGAGAGCGGAATTGTGCCAAGGATATCGGGGTTGCAGAGGTCAACCGTCGATTGGGCAACAAACCGCAAGAGAGGACGATGCGCTGAAGAATCAGACGAAGCGCTAACCAATAACGTGCCGGGCACTAGAATGTCAATTCGCGTTGTAATAATTGTCTAGATCAGAGTAGAGTTTTGGCTTATGTGTGCAGGATTAACTACGATAATGATGAAGACATAAAATGAAACAAAGTGTCGGAGTCAAACGCAAAGGATTTGTTGCGAGTTCGAGAGTTCGACGGAAGTCCGAAGGTTCGTCGGGAATGCTGCCGGAACTAGCCGAGAATGAGTTGGGAGCTTGCCAAAGGGTTTTTCAAAAGCTCGCCAGAAGGTTCATTGGAAGTTCGCGGAGCTCGCCGAGAAAGATCAGAGCTTGCCGAAGAAGCTCATTGGAACTTGCTAAGATCAAATCGTGAAGTTTAGGAGCTTGCCGGGAGTTCGCAGAATGGTTTCCGAGAGTTTATCGGAAGACTGTCGGAAGTTCGTCGGAAGCTCGCCGAAAGAAGTCTTGACTTACGAACTTTGTAATAGCTTAGAAAATATCTTTAAATTCATAGTTAGCATGTTAATTAGGGTTAGGATTAAGTGTTAATCCTATAACCCAAGTAGGGGCCAATTGGGCCCGAGTTCGGACTGGTTTGGGCCAAGTTTGGAGCCCAACCAGTGAAGTGAATTGGCCTAGGCGGTGGCACTGCCTAGACTGGGCGGTGGCACCACCCAAAACCCGAGAGCTGGGCGGTGGCACCGCCAGCCACTGTTAGTGTCAGAAACTGACAGGCGGTGGCACCGCCAGCATCGGAAACCCAAAGAGAATTCAAATTTTGGAGCCCAAATTTGAATCCTCTTGAGGCCTATAAATACCCCTCAAATCTCAGCTGAGATTAGTACTTTTAGAGAAGCAATTGATTGAGAGAAAAGTCTTAGAAGAGTCTTTGCTAGTCTTGTTTTCAATTTGCTAGTGTTCACCTCCTTCTTTCTTGCTGAAAATCTGTAAGAGAGTGAACCGCTTGTAAAATTTGTAAGAGGGGTATTTACCCTTCCCTTTCAAGAGATTTGCTAGTGGAAGGTGGGAGCCTCATCAAGAGGGGCCTCATAAAGTGGGCGTGGGTCATTTGATGTAACCACTGTAAAATCGGCGTGATCTCTGGTTTGCATTTACTTATTGTCATTTATATTACTGCAAACTATTTGCACTTTAATGCTATACTGCTTTGTCTCCGTCTTACTTATCTCTTCAAGTTAAAACGCAATCGAAATAGTTTTAAACGAAAACGTTGCTTTTATCGTACGAAGTTTCCAAAAAGTGTTTAAATCGTAAAATGTTTATCGCACTTCACCGCTGCACTAATTCACCCCCCCCTCTTAGTGCCACTCCGATCCTAACAATTGGTATCAGAGCCCGGTATTTCTCATTTCGGATTTACACTCGAGAGAAATGACTCTTCATGGCTTTCAAGAGGGCTTATCGGTTGTTCGTCCACCGTTGTTTAACGGATTGGACTACACTTATTGGGAAACTCGAATGAGAGTTTTCTTGATTTATATGAATTTGGATTTATGGAATATCGTTGAAAACGGTTTTCAACTTCCCTCTAAACCGATGAACGAATGGTCAGATTTGGAGAAGAAGTATTTTTCTTTAAACACAAAGGCTATGAATGCCTTATTTTGCGCTTTGGACAAAAATAAGTTCTATCAGATTTCTACATGCGAAACGACTTTCGATATTTGGCGAACACTTGAAATCACACACAAGGGAACTAGTAGAGTCAAAGACTCGAAAGTTAACATTTTAATGCATGATTTCGAGCTTTTTCAAATGAAGCCGAGCGAAACCATTGTTGACATGTACACCCGTTTTACGGATGTCGTCAATGGTTTACAAACTCTTGGCAAATGTTTCTCGAATTTTGAACTTGTTAGTAAGGTTTTACGATCACTTTCTAAAGTTTGTGAATCAAAAGTAACGGCAATACAAGAAATAAAATATTTAAATATTTTTCCACTTGAAAAACTTATCGGCACATTGATGACATATGAAATGGTGCGCAATGCACATGATGAACACGATGAACACTTGAACCACCTTCCAAAGAATAGGAAGGATTTGGAACTCCGGACAAATGAATACCACTTGAGCGATGACTCAAGTGATGAGAACAATGATGAACTTGAACTTCGAACACTAAATCTTAATAAGTATTTTTTTTTTTTTGGTAAGTAAAAGTAAATTGATTATGTGTAAAGTTTTTACAAATAGCTTTATCTATACGAGTCATAGACAAAGCCAAGTAACTCATAGAGTTCGAATGCGATAGTTATGACTACACATGCTGTACACTATAACTCCTAATTATAATCAACATAGAAAATGTTTATCCAGATATATCAAAACTACCTGTGGGTACATAATTTGGCATCATTCCCAAGATCTTTAGCTAATAGCAAAATTAAATTTGATAAAAAATATCTTTTTCTCTTTGGGTAAAGTGCTCTGTTTTGAGATCTTGCTCCATACAGGATCTTGAGTCTCTAATAATCTCTTTCAATAGCTGAGCATTGTTTTATATGTAGACATTCAAAGATTCTGTTACATCTCTCCTTCCATATCCACCAAATGGTGCATCTGAAAGTAACCTTTGCCAGTTGTGTGAGAGGCTCTTTTCTTGAGAAACATTGCATTAGGTCGCCTAGTTCTTGGTGCAAGTTTGGTTGCGGCAGTCTATTGAGTTCAAATCGCTGGAGAATCTCCTTTCATATCTATTTTGTATAATGACAAGCAAAATAGAGGTGGTCAACAGTTTCTTCTTGTTGCATACAAAGGGAGCATCGGTTAACATGATAGATACCTCCTCTTTTCATATTGTCTATTATAGGTAGTTTATTGAGAAGGGCCTGCCATGTACATAAGGAATGTCTTTTGTGATCCCGGTCGATCCCATGTCCAACTGCTTGGGACCCACTTGTTATTTTTTTGCCTAATTTGATTCCATGCGGATGTGGCACTAAATTTGCCATTATCATGAGTCCAAATAAGTTTATCTGAAGAGTTGTTCCTGATTGGAATATCTATATTAGTCGGCCAAAGTGATAACATTTCGGGAGAAATAGGATTAGGGATACACCAGGTACCGTTAGCAATGAACTCAGAAACCTTCCAATCTTTGGGAGCCCCAAGATCTTTTCGTATTCTTTCACCATATAATTGAAATATACTCTTCCCATTCACCCAAGGATTGTACCACATATTAGTACTAGTTCCAGAAGAGATTGCATAGGAAATGTGTTTGATTAGCCAATTCCTTGCCTTTAAAATTCCTTTCCAAGCGGCACAGTGGTATGTTCTTGTTGAAATTTCCCAGATTGATTTTTTTTTTCTAAGTAAAAGTAAATTGATTATGTGTAAAGTTTTTACAAATAGCTTTATCTATACAAGTCATAGACAAAGCCAAGTAACTCATGGAGTTCAAATGCGATAGTTATGACTACACATGCTGTAGACTATAACTCCTAATTATAATCAACATAGAAAATGTTTATCCAGATATATCAAAACTACCTGTGGGTACATAATTTGGCATCATTCCCAAGATCTTTAGCTAATAGCAAAATTAAATTTGATAAAAATATCTTTTTCTCTTTGGGTAAAGTGCTCCGTTTTGAGATCTTGTTCCATACAGGATCTTGAGTCTCTAATAATCTCTTTCAATAGCTGAGCATTGTTTATGTGTTGACATTCAAAGATTCTGTTACATCTCTCCTTCCACATCCACCAAATAGCGCATATGAAAGTAACCTTTGCTAGTTGTGTGAGAGGCCCTTTTCTTGAGAAACATTCCATGAGGTCGCCTAGTTCTTGGTGCAAGTTTGGTTGCCGCAGTCTATTAAGTTCAAATCGCTGGAGAATCTCCTTCCATATCCATTTTGTATAATCACAAGCAAAATAGTGTTGGTCAACAGTTTCTTCTTGTTGCATACAAAGGGAGCATCGGTTAACATGATAGATACCTCTTCTTTTCATATTGTCTATTGTAGGTAGTTTATTGAGAAGGGCCTGCCATGTACATAAGGAATGTCTTTGTGATCCCGGTCGATCCCATGTCCAACTGCTTGGGACCCACTTGTTATTTCTTTGCCTAATTTGATTCCATGCGGATGTGGCACTAAATTTGTCATTGTCATGAGGGCAAATAAGTATATTTGAAGAGTTGTTCCTGATTGGAATAGCTATAATAGTCGGCCTAAGTGATAACATTTCGAGAAAAATAGGATTAGGGAGACATTAGGTACCGTTAGCAATGAACTCAGAAACCTTCCAATCTTTGGGAGCCCCAAGATCTTTTCGTATTCAGTCACCATATAATTGAAATAAACTCTTCCTATTCACCCAAGGATCGTACCACATATTAGTACTAGTTCCAGAAGAGATTGTATAGGAAATGTGTTTGATTAGCCAATTCCTTGCCTTTAAAATTTCTTTCTAAGCTGTAGAGTGGTATGTTCTTGTTAAAATTTCCAAGATTGATTCCTTTGAAAGATACCTAGCAGAAACCCAATGTGACCATAAGGAACATTTGTTTTGCAAAAGATCCCACAATTGCTGCACCAGACATGCTTGATTCCAATCTCTAGTATTTCTCAAGTTTAGCCCCCCTTCATCTTTCGGTTTGCAAATGCTATCCTAATTTACCATATGCATTGCCTTATCAGTTGTGTCATTCCAGAAGAAGTTCATTAATAACCGTTCGATATCTTGGAGAAGTCCAGCAGGCAGAAGAAATGCATTACACCAATATATAGAGTAGGAGTGCAATACCGAACAGATGAGTTCGAGTCGTCCTGCTTTTGATAGAAACCTATTTTTTCAAAAATAAATTCTTTTATTTATTTTTTGCAAGATAGGCTGAGAGTGGGTTTTGTGAATGCCTGTGGATATGAGCGGGATACCCAAATAAGGAACTGGCAAGCTTCCCTCTTGCTTTTGAATGCAAATCTTTGACTAAGTCATTAGCAAGCAAAATGTTATGATGTATACTTCTCCCTTTGATGAAAGCAGCTTGATTTGGGCTAATTATCTTGTTTATTACCTTTTGCATTCTATTTGTCAATACTTTGGAGATGTTCTTGTAAATAAAGTTGCATAATGATATGGGTCGATAGTTCTCTAGTGAATCAGCCCCTGTATTCTTCGCAATTAAGGAAATAAAAGTGCAATTCATCTCTCTAAGAATATGACCTGAAGAGAAAAAATGTTGGCATGCCTTGATCACATCATTTCCAATAATAGACCAAGCAGTTTGGTAAAATTCAACTGGAAATCCATCTGAACCTGGGCTTTTGTGCTTTGGTGACTTAAAGACAACACATACAATTTCGTCATCTGTAATTGGGGCATTGAGGATTGAAATAACTTCCGAATCAAGTTTTCTAGTCGGCTCCACATGAATGTTATTAGGTTTCCCATCTTGATTGAGTAAGGAATAAAAAAATTGCTCTGTGTGTGCTTTAACCTCATCTAAATTCTCAATAAGATTATCATCTTTGTCTCTGCATTTGCTGATATAGTTAACAGCCCTTCGAGTAGCAATTGAAGCATAGAAAAATTTAGTATTGAAATCCCCTAGTGTAAGCCAATGCTGTCGAGACTTCTGCTTTGCAAAACTTTCCTCCTATTTTAAGGCTTGCATGAAGTTATTTCTGGCTTCTGTCTCCTTGTAGATAATATTTTCATCATTTGGCTGAAGTTGCAGCTCATGTTGCAATGACATTAGTTCCTTTCTGCAAAATTGAACTCTGATGTTAATATTGCCAAAGGTATTTGTATTCCACTCCTTTAGTGCTGCTTTACAAGCTTTGAGCTTTTGACATAAGATGTAAGGGGGGGATCCATACACATTAACATTCCAAGCAGATCTGATAACATCAAGAAATTGAGGATGAGTACTCCACATGTTAAAGAATCTAAACGGTTTCTTGCCTCTTGGTGTCACTTTTTCTGCATGTATATACATTAAAGAATGGTCAGAAAACAAAGGAGCACCATACTCAAGAAGTGAATCTGGGTAAACTGTTAACCATTCATAATTAATCAAACACCTATCAAGTCGAGCCATTATTTTTCTGTTAGCAGCACCTTATTACTCCAGGAGAGCCAATTACCCACAGATTTCATATCAAACAACGCTGCAGTGTCAATGTAATCATTGAAACTTTGAAGCTGGCTTTCTGAAAGTTGTCTACCCCCCTCTTTTTCATTTGTGTACCGAACAGTATTAAAGTCTCCAAGAACAATGATAGAACCCTTGCAGATTCTAAACTTGGGGTTGATCTCTTTAGGGGATCGGCCTCCTTGGAACTCTATAGGGGTTCATCCCTCCATGTTGCTGCTCAAAGGCTGCAGAAAAGATTCATCTATTGCCTGTCAAAAGAGAAGGAATACATGGCTATTTATAGGGCTTCTAAACCCTAACTCCTAATAGGACTCCTACTTAAGACTCTTACTTCTAACCAACTCCTAATATGACTCATACTCAAGACTCCTATTCCCTTACAACTCCTAATTCTTCTCTAAGAAAAAACCTCCTAACAGAATGTCCTTCTCAATTAGGACTCTCCTAGTTAGAGTCCTAACAGAGTGTCCCTCTCAATTAGGACTCTCCTAGCTAGAGTCCTAACAGACCCGTCCTCTTAAAATCAGCCTTGTCCTCGAGGCTGAGATTCCATGAACTCGGGGAACCGGGTCTTCAGCTCCTCATATGGTTCCCATGTGGCGTCTTCAAGTGGTAGATTATTCCAATGCACTAGTACTTCAGTAGAGGGATGTCGGCGACGCATCACGATCCTGCGATCGAGGATAGCCTGTGGTTGGGCTTGAATAACTCCATCCTCAGTTGTGTTGGGCAGTTGGATCTGGGGTAACTCGTGTTCTCCCAACTTGGGCTTTAGGCATGATACGTGGAAGACAGGATGAATTTTGGCATCCTCAGGTAATTTAAGTCTGTATGCCACGGCTCCAATACGCTCTGTGATCTAATAGGGCCCATAAAAACGTGGGGATAGCTTAATGGAGGCTCGAGTGTTGATAAAGAGTTGCTTGTATGGTTGTAGGCGAAGATAAACCCAATCTCCCACTGAAAATTCTCTTTCACTTCATCGTGTGTCGGCTTGCTGCTTCATTCTGGCTTGAGCGGTAGAGAGATTATCTTTTAATAGTTGTAAGAGTTTGTCCCTATCAATCAATTCTTGGTCAACCTGATCTACCTTGGCCGAGCCAATTACATACTTTGGAATCACAGGTGCTGGTCGACCATACAATGCTTCATAAGGGGCACATTTTGTAGATGAATGATATGTAGCATTATACCACCATTCGGCCCAAGGAAGCCATTTCGCCCACTCTTTTGGTCGGTCGCTAGCGAAACACCGGAGGTACGTCTCTAAGCACCTATTTACCACCTCTGTTTGGCCGTTAGTTTGTGGATGATACGCTGTGCTCATCTTGAGTTTGGTGCCTTGTAACTGAAATAACTCGGTCCAAAATTTACTAGTGAAGATCCTGTCACGATCACTTACGATGGACCTTGGCATCCCATGCAGTTTAACAATATTTTCTATGAAAATCTGGGCAATACTAGCAGCAGTGTAGGGATTTCTCACAATACAAAAATGAGCATATTTCGTAAGTCAATCAACCACCACGAGAATCGGGCTTTTACCTTTGGAAGATGGTAGCCCTTCAATAAAGTCCATGGAGATGTCAGTCCACACTGAGTCTGGTATGGGTAGTGGTTGTAGCTTCCTTGGATTTGCCATAGTTTCACCCTTGTGCTGTTGACATATATCACATTGTGCCACATATTCAGCAATAATTTTTTTCATCCCTCTCCAATAAAAAATTTGCTTCACTCTTTTGTAGGTTCTTAGGAATCCAGAGTGCCCTGCTGAAGGTATAGAGTGCATTTCATGCAAGATGATTGCGATGCAAGGGGAGTCGTGTAAGCACAATGCAACCTTTAGAAGCGTAAATCCCTCGAATCCAGTGTGTAGTGGGCTATTGCACTTGGATCCTCCTCCATTTTTTTTTATGATCTTGCTAATCTCTGGATCCTTCTTCCATTCTTCCCTAATGTCCTCGAGGAGACCGGTGGTAGGAAGGGAGATGGTTTGAAACCTTAGCTTGTTCAGTAGCAGAGTGCAGAGTGCATCTGCAACAACGTTTTCTTTCCCCTTTTTGTAAATAATTTCATAATCAAATCCAAGAAGTTTGGTTACCCATTTTTGCTGCTCAGGGGGATGATATCTTTTGCTCCAAAAAAAAGTACTTGAGGCTTTTATGGTCAGTTTTAATTTGAAATCGCGGTAGCCGATCGGTGGGGTCTCCACCTCTATTCTTTGCGTGTACAATGGCAAGCATCTCCTTATCATATCTTCGACATATTTTGATGGGAGGGAGATAATGCTTTGCTAGTATATGCGAGTGGTCGACCATTTTGCATGAGAACGGCTCCAATTCCGACTCCAGATGCGTCGGCCTCAATGATGAAGGGTCTATTGAAATCTGGTAGCGCAAGTACCGGCGTCGTTGTCATGGCTCCTTTAAGTTTGTCTAACGCAGCAGAGGTTTTGTCCGACCATTGGAAAGCATCTTTTTTCAGTAAAGAAGTGAGTGGTGCACTAATCTTCCCATAGTCCTTAACAAATTTTTGGTAGTAGCCCGTTAGTCCAAGGAACCCCGCAGTAATTTCACGTTTGTAGGTTTCGGCCAGCCTTGCATTGCCTCAATTTTTGTTGGGTCTACCGCCACTCCTTCTTCTGATATTATATGCCCAAGGTACTCTACTTTTTGCTGGAGAAAGCTGCATTTTGGTTGCTTAACAAAAAGAGTATTCTCCCGAAGGATCGTCAAAACAATCCGTAAATGCTGAAAGTGAGTCTCAAGGGAAGGGCTGTAAACGAGAATATCATCGAAAAATACCAGCACAAATTTACGAAGAAAGCTCCGAAATATATCATTCATAAGACTTTGAAAGGTTGAAGGAGCATTAGTGAGTCCAAAAGGCATTACTAAGAATTCATAATGGCCATCATGTGTGCGAAATGCAGTTTTTGGAATGTCATCGTCACATACCCGAATTTGGTGGTAACCGGATCGGAGGTCCAACTTCGTGAAGACTCGAGTGTTGAATCTCGGATTTTGATGATGAAACTAATTGATTGTGTTTAGATGTTTAACTACATTTTGAGTGATGCAGGTCTACTCGATCAGAATTAGACAGTTAACGCAGGAGGAATTGACGTTGCGCCGGAGGAGATCACGTCAGGATATTGGACGGCAGAAGGCTTCGAACGTCGGGCATCGGGCCAAGGAGAGCGGAATTGCGCCAAGGATATCGGCGTTGCGGAGGTCAACCGCTGATTGGGCAACAAGCCGGAAGAGAGGATGATGAGCTAAAGAATCAGACGAAGCGCCAACCAATGACGGTCGACAAAGAATGTCAATTCGCGTTGTAATAACTGTCTAGATCGGAGTAGAGTTTTTGGTTTGCATTTGCATGTGCAGGATTAACTCACGATAACGATGAAGGCATAAAGTGAAACAAAGTGTGGAGTCAAGCACAAAGGATTCGTTAGGAGTTCAAGAGTTCGACGGAAGTCCGAAGGATCATCGGGAACGCCGGAACTAGCCGAGAATGAGTAGGGAGCTTTTGTCAAGGGGTTTTTTGGAAGCTCGCCGGAAGGTTCGGTGGAAGTTCGCAGAGTTTGCCGAGAAAGATCGAGCTTGTGAAGAAGCTCGTTGGAACTCGCCAAGATCAAATCGTGAAGTTTAAGAGCTTGCCGGGAGTCCATAGAATGGTTTCCGAGATTATGGGGAAGACCGCGAAAAGTTCACTGGGAAGCTTCATGGGAAGAAGTCTTGACTTATGGGCTTTGTAATAGCTTATATAATGTCTTTAAAATTCGTAGTTAGCATGTTAATTAGGGTTAGGATTAGGTATTAATCCTATAACCCAAGTAGGGGCCTATAACAATGTAGGCTGAAAACACTATATAAAGTGTGAGCTGAAAACACCAGAGGGGGCTGAAACACAGTAGGCGGTGGCACTGGCTTGGCTGGTGGCACCGCCCAGCACCTGAAAGTGCTGGGCGGTGACACCTCTCTGGGCTGGGCGGTGGCACCGCCCAGCACCCAAGCGCTGGGCGGTGGCACCTGCTATTGGCTGGTGGCACCGGCCAAAGATCGGGAACCCAAAGAGAATTTGAATTTTGGAGCCCAAATTTTGGAGCCCAAATTTGAATCCTCTTGAGCCCTATAAATACCCCTCAAATCTCAGCCGAGATCACAACTTTTTGAGCAGCAAGAGTTTGAGAGAAAGGTCTTAGAAAAGTGTTAGCTTGTCTTCTTTTCAATTTGCTAGTGTTCGCCTCATCTCTTCTCGAAAATCTGTAAGAGAGTGAACCGCTTGTAAAGAGTTGTAAGAGGGGTATTTACCCTTCCATTTCAAGAGACTTGCTAGTGGAAGGTGGGAGCCTCATCGAAGAGGGGCCTCGTAAGTGGAGTAGGTCATTTGACCGAACCACTCTAAAATCGACGTGATTCTTGGTTTGCATTTCATTATTGCTATTTACATTATTGCAAACCTTCTTATATACTTTAGTTCCTTATTACTTTTGCTGCACATATTTAAGAATACGCTTTCAAGATTAAGCTTGTCAAGTTCCGCTCTTATCATACGAAAGATTTTTTAAAAACCGAAGATTTAATCCGCTGCACTAATTCACCCCCCCCTCTTAGTGCTGCTCCGATCTTAACAATTGGTATCAGAGCCCGGTATTTCTCATTTCGGATTTACACCCGAGAGAAATGGCTCTTCATGGCTTTCAAGAGGGCTTATCGGTTTTTCGTCCACCGTTGTTTAACGGATTGGACTACATTTATTGGAAAACTCGAATGAGAGTTTTCTTGATTTCTATGAATTTGGATATATGAAATATTGTTGAAAATGGTTTTCAACTTCCCTCTAAACCGATGAACGAATGGTCGGATTTGGAGAAGAAGTATTTTTCTTTAAACGCAAAGGCTATGAATGCCTTATTTTGCGCTTTAGACAAAAATGAGTTCAATCGGATTTCTACGTGCGAAACGGCTTTTGATATTTGGCGAACACTTGAAATCACACACGAGGGAACTAGTAGAGTCAAAGAATCGAAAGTTAACATTTTAATGCATGATTTCGAGCTTTTTCAAATGAAGCCGAGCGAAACTATTGTTGACATGTACACCCGTTTTACGGATGTCGTCAATGGTTTACAAACTCTTGGCAAATGTTTCTCGAATTTTGAACTTGTTAGTAAAGATTTACGATCACTTTCTAAAGTTTGGGAATCAAAAGTTACGGCAATATAAGAAACAAAAGATTTAAATATTTTTGCACTTGAAGAACTTATCGGCTCATTGATGACATATGAAATGGTGCGCAATGCACATGATGAACACAATGAACACTTGAACCACCTTCCAAAGAATAGGAAGGATTTGGAACTCCGGACAAATAAATACCACTTGAGCGATGACTCAAGTGATGAGAACAATGATGAACTTGAACTTCGAACACTAACTCTTAATAAGTTCATTAAACAAAAATCTAAAATGAACAATGAACTTCAACGGAGGAAGAGGCTAAAGAAAAGGAAGGCACCCAAGGATGAATCAAGAACTTCCAAAGATGAAACGGCGAATTGGGCTTTGATGAGCTTCGACTACAAGGTAACTAACTCAACTCTCTTGAATTATTTTGAAATTACTTGAAGTTTTTCATGAGTGCTTAATTTAGATAGTAGGAATAGGAAATAAAAGTTATTTTTCAAAAATTATATCATGTTTTTCTTTTTAGCATCTTTTGAAAAATTAAAAACTTTGATCATGAAATGTATATTGCTAAGGTTTCATGCATGTTATGTTTTTGAAATGTTAAATGATGTATACAACATTAAGGATGATAATTATATGATATGTGATAATGCTTAGGATTAATCCATACATGTGTATCTTGATGATTTTATGACATACATGAGTTTTTGAAGTAAATGTTGATTTGATACTCTCATTTTGGATTAACATGTTTTTGGTTTAATCATTTTTATGACGAATTAAGATGACATTCTCATGACATATTAAGATGACATAGTGCATGTACATCTATGTATGAATTTCTTGATAGTCTTTTGATGATAGATGTGATATCATGATGTTTTATTTTTTATGTGTTTGGGCTTGACGACTTTATGACAAAACTTATGTTTTGACTTTAAATGATGATACAATGTTTTCACAAAAAGACTTGAACACTCTCACATGAAATTAATTGTATGAAATGGAAATGAATTTTCTATTCTATTGAGATTAATGAATTTATTTTACCAATCTTATGAATCTTATGAAAATAAACATGATGAATATTTTATAAATGAGTTGTCTTATAAGATTTTGCCTTTACATCTTGAACTTTAATGCTTATATTGATTTGGCATATAAAGACTAAGGCATGCTCATAAGAAGCAAATCATATGAATAGAAATTTATAAAAATGAAATGTAATCCTTTATCTTATTGATTTCTACCTAAGAGACCAATAAAACTATTTATGCCATTTTGAATCTCTTGAAAGAAATGTTGAGATTTTGATGATTTGGATGATTTGAATTTGAATGAGTTTTATTCAAAATCATGATCTTGATTCCGTGATATTTACAAATTAAGATTTATTATGAATCAAGATTTTTTCATTAATCGATCTCCTAAGATTTTTTCTTGATTATTTAAGAGGTGATTTTTCAAAACAAAATGTGTCTTCTATTATTATCTTTTCATGATATGATTTTTATACAATTCCTTGTATTCATGAAATGTTTATCGCATCACCCAATTACTTTCTTCTTGATATTCCTTATGTGGTGATTAAAATTATGCATGAAATACTCTTGATATTATTTTGATGTATACAAATGAAAAGTTATAATCATGCATGATTGGATGAAATTTGACAAGTTATCTTCTTGATTTGAAATATTTATACTTTGAAATTATGTATGCAATTGCTTTGTATTGTGATGATATATGCATCATGAATACTTTATTATCATACATGAAAATAGTGATAAACATTTTGAAAATAAATATTTGTATCATGTTAGATGATTTTACATTATGTGCATGATGAGTTATAGTGATGATTGAAACAATGATTGAAATGATATGAATGATGATTTGGAATCATGCATATAATGATGAGTTAATATGTTTTGAATATATGATGATTTGGTATTATGCATGTAATAATGATATACGCAATGATGAAATACTTATGACAAAATTATTATTTTAATATTCATGACTTGAATCTTCCTTTCTTTTTGCCAATGACAACGGGAGAGAAAGAGTTACTAATGTGCTATCTTGAATTGATGTAAAGGGTCATCTCAAACAGAAATTAGCTACCTTGCACAAGTCAAGAAAATGCAAAAACTTCCTTACTTTCTTGCACATCTAAAGAGAAGATGCAAATGTAACACTTGCCAAATTGTTTGTTTGCCTCATGTAAAACATTCTCTTGTTAGGTTGACATTTTGCTAAGGAAGCAAAAATTTGACACTTCTCAAAAGAGAAGAAAGTGCTTGCTTTCTTGAACATCTTTAATTTGCTAGCTAGCATAATATACAATTTGCTATCTTAAACATTACAAAGAAATGCTATCATGCACATCGCAAAGAAAATCAAATATGCTAACTTGCAAATCTTTAAATTTGCTAGCTTATATGTAGTAAAACTTGCATATCGTAAAAGTTGCTAGCTCGTAGAGAAGCAAAGAATTGCTATCTTGAAAGAAGTAAAAATTGTAAAACTTAGAAAACTTGCAACAAAATTGC
Source organism: Musa schizocarpa (assembly GCA_900464855.2). NCBI lineage: Eukaryota > Viridiplantae > Streptophyta > Magnoliopsida > Zingiberales > Musaceae > Musa > Musa schizocarpa. The sequence goes on from LS990921.1 coordinate 22,032,512, forward strand.
TCTTGCCATGCTTTGTATAAAAAAAATATGTTGATATCCTTAAAAAAGCATCATAATGATTTTTTTAGTGTATCGCGAATGTATCACATGTATCACAAATTAATTTTTTTTAGACTATTATCATATCATGATGTATCGCATAATGATATCATGATTTGTGATTGTTTTCATGTGATCCTTAGTGAATTTTCACATTGGTATCCTTCGTGAAATGATTTCATTACATTATTGTCTTGTATGCATCATGTGATGATTGAAATATTGATTGATGCAAAGTTGATGTAAAAGTCTAAATCATTGGTTCCTCTCCTTCTTTTTTGATATTGACAAAGGGGAGAAAGTTATTGCTAGCTTGCCTATCTTAAGTAGCAAAGATTACTAACTTGCTTATTTCAAGAAGCAAAAGTTGTCTTCTTGAACATCACTATCTTGCCTATCTCAAGAAGCATGACTTGCAACCTACACATTACAATAGGAAGCAAGAATCGATAGCTTACACACTCCAACAAAAGAAAAGCTATCTTGTATTTGTTTTGAATTTTTTTGCTAGCTTCTATGTTGCAAAACTTGCTCACTTTTTTCAAACACTTTGCTAGCTTGCACTTTGTAAAGGAAGCGAAAAAATAGCACTTCAAAAAAGAGAAGAAAGAACTTACTATCTTGAAACATCACAAAAGTTTTTCTACCTCACATGATATAAAATTTGCTATATCAAACATCATAAATATTGTTACTTGCAAAGAAAAGCAAAGTGTAATCTTGCACAAAAATTCAAGTGTTGAATTGCCATGCTTTTGTGCCTATATGTTGTGATGAAAATCTAGCTTCATGTTGTAAAAACTTGCATATCTTTTAAAATAGCTAGAGCTACTTCTCCTTTTTGTTGATGACATAGGGGGAGAAGTATATTGACGACTTCATGCATTGAATTAAACATTTTATATATTTGCATGATGGTTTAAATGTTTTTCATAACATGTGATGAATGTTACTTGGATTTGAGATAATCCAACTGTTCTGTCAATGGCATATTGATAGGGGGAGTTAAGGTTAACTCCGTTAGTCATCAATTAGTTGTCATCATAAAAAAGGGGGAGATTGTTGAATCTCGAATTTTGATGATGAAACTAATTGATTGTGTTTAAATGTTTAACTGCATTTTGAGTGATGCAGTTCTACTCGATCAGAATTAGACAGTTAACGCAGGAGGAATTGACGTTGCGCCGGAGGAGATCACGTCAGGATATTGGACGGCAGAAGGCTTCGAACGTCGGGCATCGGGCCAAGGAGAGCAGAATTGTGCCAAGGATATCGGGGTTATGAGGTCAACCGATTGGGCAACAAGCCGCAAGAGAGGACGATGTGCTAAAGAATCGCACAAGCGCCAACCAATGACGTCTTGCGGCAATGAATGTCAATTTCGTTGTAATAACTGTCTAGATCGGAGTAGAGTTTTGGTTTGCATGTGCAAGATTAACTACGATAACGATGAAGGCATAAAGTGAAACAAAGTGTGGAGTCAAGCACGAAGGATTGTTGGGAGTTCAAGAGTTCGAATGAAGTCCGAAGGATCATCGGGAACGCTGCGGAACTAGCCGAGAATGAGTAGGGAGCTTCTTAGAAGGTTTTTTGGAAGCTTTGGAAGGAAGGTTCGTGGGAAGTTCGCAGAGTTTGCCGAGAAAGATCGGAGCTTGCCAGAAGAAGCTCGTTGGAACTCGCCAAGATCAAATCGTGAAGTTTAAGAGCTTGCGGGGAGTCCGCAGAATGGTTTTTGAGAGTTTATCGGAAGACCGCCGAAAGTTCGCCGGAAGCTCGCCGGAAGAAGTCTTGACTTATGGACTTTGTAATAGCTTATATAATGTCTTTAAAATTCGTAGTTAGCATGTTAATTAGGGTTAGGATTAGGTATTAATCCTATAACCCAAGTAGGGGCCTATAACACTGTAGGCTGAAAACACTGTAGGCGGTGAGCTGAAAACACTATAGCAGGCTGAAAACACTGTAGGCGGTGGCACCGCCTGGGCTGAGCGGTGGCACCGCCCAGCACCCGAGTGCTGGGCGGTGACACCTCCTGGGCTGGGCGGTGGCACCGCCAACATCGGGAACCCAAAGAGAATTTGAATTTTGGAGCCCAAATTTTGGAGCCCAAATTTGAATCCTCTTGAGCCCTATAAATACCCCTCAAATCTCAGCTGAGATCACAACTTTTTGAGCAGCAAGAGTTTGAGAGAAAGGTCTTAGAAAAGTGTTAGCTTGTCTTCTTTTCAATTTGGTAGTGTTCACCTCATCTCTTCTCGAAAATCTGTAAGAGAGTGAACCGCTTGTAAAGAGTTGTAAGAGGGGTATTTACCCTTCCATTTCAAGAGACTTGCTAGTGGAAGGTGGGAGCCTCATCGAAGAGGGGCCTCGCAAGTGGAGTAGGTCATTTGACCGAACCACTCTAAAATCGGCGTGATCCTTGGTTTGCATTTCATTATTGCTATTTACATTATTGCAAACCTTCTTATATACTTTAGTTCCTTATTACTTTTGCTGCGCATATTTAAGAATACGCTTTCAAGATTAAGCTTGTCAAGTTCCGCTCTTATCATACGAAAGATTTTTTAAAAACCGAAGTTTTAATCCGCTGCACTAATTCACCCCCCCCCTCTTAGTGCTGCTCCGATCTTAACATCGAGCTCCTTTCAATTCATCAAGAAGTTCATCCACCACTGGTATTGGGTATTTGTCCTTAACGGTGATGCCATTTAAAGCTCGGTAGTCGATGCACATCCGCCAAGTTCCGTCCTTCTTGCGTACAAGTAGCACCGGTGAGGAATACGGGCTGCAACTTGGTCGAATCACCCATGTTTCAAGCATCTCCTTTACGATCTTTTCAATTTCATCTTTCTGGAGGTGAGGATATCGGTATGGTCGAGTGTTCGCTGGTGGCTTGCCCGGAAGGATTGGAATTCGATGGTCATGTTGCCGAGAAGGAGGAAGACCGTGCGGTTCAGCAAATATGTCGGCAAATTCAGTAAGCAATTGGGCAAGATTTTGATCTTCAAATTCTATTTTCTTCCCCTTTGGTTGCTGTTGTAGGTGCATCAAAAAGGCACCATTTACCTTATGTAAAACTTTCTTCATTCGTTGGGTCGAAACAGTGGTAACGTTGCTTCCGCGCTTCCCGCGTAGGATTATCTGTTTGCCCTTACAGTAGAATTTCATAATTAATTTAGAAAAGTTCCAAGAGACATCACCTAGTGTAGTCAGCCATTCTATACCAAGCACTGCCTCATAGTCATCGATAGGTAGGAGGAAGAAATCGGTGATAATTTCTTGGTCTTGCAGTAATAGTTTCACCTGTGGGCATCTTTGGTCACACTTTAGGATTCTGCCGTCGGCAACCTTTACGTCGAACTTGCTGCAACCTTCAATATGCAGTGCCATCTGAGCAGCAACCTTACTATTCAGGAAGTTATTAGTGCTACCCGTGTTGATGAGAACAGTGATCGGCTGTTGTTTGAGAAGGCCTCCAACTTTCATCGTTTGCGGATTTGAGTAGCCGGCTAGTGCGTGTACCGTAATGTCGGTCGGCTGTGGCTCTTCTTCCATATGTTCTTCTTCATGTTCAAGGCTCTCTTCTAGATGTTCAATGATCTCTTCTTCTACTGGTTCAATCATAAGAAGTCTATCATTTTTACAGCGATGCTCGCGGCTCCACAGCTCGTCACAATGCCAACATAACCCCTTCGCAGATCGCTCCCAAAGTTCTTCTCTTGTTAACCTTTTCGGTGCAGGGACTCGGTTGATAGTAGGGGGGGCTGAGGGCTTTAGTATTGTAAGTCGTGGAGTGATCCTAGTCCTCCGGGCTTCATGGTTCAATCGCTCCTCTTGAAGTTGTGCGAAAGAGATGGCTGCCATAAGCGTGTATGGTTGTCGCGCCTTAACTTCTCCCCAGATCTCCGGCTTTAGGCCCTCAATAAAAGTCCCCAATAACTGTTTTTTAGACCAATCACGAGTTTGATTAGATAACCTTTCAAATCTGGTTTGGTACTCCTGAATGGTGGAGGTTTGTCGGATCTTTGCTAGTTGTCCGTCAATGTTCTCGTAATAAGTTGGTCCGAAGCGGATCAGTAGTCCTTCTTTGAATTGTCACCATGAAAGGACTCCATAAGTATGTTCAAACCAGTCAAACCATTGTATAGCATCCCCTTCAAGATGTATAGATGCAATTTCCACCATGGATGCATCCGCAGTTTTATGGTACCGAAAATATCGCTCCGCGCGCGAGATCCAACCAATTGGGTCTCCTTCTTCCCATCTAGGGAAGTCCACTCTCATGCGCGAATAGTTGGGGTCGGTCATAGAGCCTCCCATCTCTTGGAAGTTATCTCTTTGGGCATGATGTGATTGGTTAGAGCTCTCTCCTTGATGTGATTTCTTCAGGCTTGGTGGTCAGCCCAGACTGAATTCGGTAAGGAGAGTCCGAATCTTATCCTCCATTCGTGCCTCAAAGGCTTCAAATTTAGCATTGATTGCCTCCTCAGATGCCAATATGACTCCAAATCTGTGATGTTAAGATCTCTCTTTTGTTGACGAGTTAAAGGCATGTATAGGTTTGATAGAAATCAGTGAAAGTTTGCTGCAGAATTGTGTTGTCTTATAAGAGCAGAATTATCGTCGAAGTAACAGCGGTTTCTCGATGAAATCTCCACAAAAAATTTGAGAGATTTGAGGAGAGAGTTGATAGCAATATCTCAGTTTATATGACAGCAAGGATGTCCATCAAGAAAATTTCGATAGTAATAGCAAAAAAATTGGTGTAAGTTGCGATAGCAGAATTCTCGTCGAAAAATTTCAGCAACTTACGATGAAAATTTGCAGCAAAATAGGAACGAATTTTTTTCTTTTTGGATTTTCGGATAGCGATAAATAAATTGCAGCAGCAGTAAGGTAGGAAACCAGAACTTATTGCAATTCACGGGGAGATCAAAGGATGATCTGCGGTGGTGGAGATGATGGCGGAATTCGGCGACGATCTTTTAAGCAATTGTGGGAATTGCTTTGGATGGTTGTGGAGGGTTGATGGATGGCTATGGAAGGGTAGCGAGACGCCAAGAACGCTGCTTTGATACCAGGTGATAGAACCCTTGCAGATTCTAAACTTGGGGTTGATCTCTTTAGGGGATCGGCCTCCTTGGAACTCTATAGGGGTTCCTCCCTCCAAGTTGCTGCTCAAAGGCTGCAGAAAAGATTCATCTATTGCCTGTCAAAAGAGAAGGAATACATGACTATTTATAGGGCTTCTAAACCCTAACTCCTAATAGGGCTCCTACTTAAGACTTACTTCTGACCAACTCCTAATATGACTCATACTCAAGACTCCTATTCCCTTACAACTCCTAATTCTTCTCTAAGAAAAAACCTCCTAACAGAATGTCCCTCTCAATTAGGACTCTCCTAGTTAGAGTCCTAACAGAGTGTCCCTCTCAATTAGGACTCTCCTAGCTAGAGTCCTAACAAACAATCCAAGGTACATTGAGACAGTCATTTACAATATTAGTCACGTCAGACCAAAGAGTATTTCTTTCTTGCATACTGTTTGAAGCATATATACCAGTGAAATTGAATTGACAGCCATTCTTTTTATCCTCTACCTTAAGATGAATGAATTGATCAGTAGCATAAATAAACCAAGCATTAATAGAGTTAGGATGCCATAAGACCCATATTCTACCAAAAGTTTCATTTGAGTCATTGGTAAACAGTTCTGCGTCCGGCCATATTAAATTCTTTTGAGCTTGAACGAGCGATTGTTTAATTTTCGTTTTCACTAGAATAACAATATCACATGCAGCAGACTTGATTATTCTGTTGAGCTCCCGACATTTCTCCGGCTTAGTAAGTCCGCGAACATTCCAGCATGTTATCTTCATTAGTATTAAACAAATGAAAAGGTAGTAAGGTATTCATCCGACGACTTTGGATGGATTGTACCATCCTTTTTCTTATCCTTCGGTTTTGTATTTTCCTCCCGCACAATATCCTTACCTTTTATGGCTTTATTCCTATATTTATCCACTTCATCTACAACTTGCAGATTTTTAAACTTTAAAGTACCTTGAATCATGTGGTCTTGATTGGCAGGGTTTGTTGAAGCTCGATAAGATTGTTGCAGCACAATATCCTGGATAGTACTTGTTGGAGCAGTCTGGCTAGAGAGGTTTGTTGGGGCATGAGTTTGTTGAGACAGAATATCCTTGTTGGCGATGTTTGTTGTGGCCTGAGTTTGTTGAGGAATAATATCCTTGCTAGCGAGATTTGCTTGGACCAGAGTTCGTTACGCTATTGTGGATGGATCCGATGATATTGGAAGAGATGAAGTTCCTGACTTATGTTTCTCCTGTCCACTAGTACCATGGGAAACCTCTGTTGTGGAAGGCTCTGACATTATAGGTAAAGATAAAGTTTTGGAATTGTCCTTCCGTCCGCGGTGCTTTGATTGCGAGTCGGAATGCTCAATAGTTTTCGCCACCATCGGTGCTACTGCCATTAGAGAAGAGTCACTTTGTTGCTGAGGCGCTTGACGTGGTCGATAGATCTTTGTGGTTGGTTTTGGGGTTTGCTGACAAGCTCCATTTGCATGACCAAAAGATAAGCAACGCTGACATCATTGTGGCTTCCAGGAATATGAGACATGTACCTTCCGAGTGTTCCTGTCATGATCACGATAGAAAACCTCATTAGGAAGATCTTCATCGGAAGAAACTAGCACACATGCTTGTGCAAATGCTAATCTCGTCTGAGCTGCTATTGCTTTGTCGATGTAGAGTGGCTGTCCCAGAGTGCTGCATAACTTTGCAATAAAACGTTGACTCCAATGATGTAGAGGCAGTCCTTGAAAGGATACCTATAATGGAATAGACTGTAGGCTATCTAACTCCAAACGGACATCAGGACACTAACGTCGTAGAATCATTGAATGACCGCGGATAGTCCAGAATCCTTCGAGGATTCGTTGCAAATCTTCTTCAGAGTATAGCTTGCAAACAAAGAATCAGTTCTCCAGCATATGAAGATCAAATGACGATATTCCCCATCGAGTTTTAATAAATGAGCATAGTGGGAAATAAGATATTTTGAGACCTACCACATAGCCAACAATCGCCATAGACCATGTCTCAATAAGCTCTGCTGAATCAGCAGTCTCGTATACAACAATCTTCTTATCAGCCTGAACTTCTGGAGTAAAGAATTCCAAGCTTAGATCTGGACTTCCAACCGGAGCCTTGAAGAGGCTAGTCCAAGGCCGAGGATCGCTGGAAATGAGAGCAGGCTGCCCATGATCTAGAAGCGACACCGCTTTGATCTTTGCTTCATCGAAGGATTTCTCTCTGGAAAGGATATGGTGGAAGAGCAACTTGGGGGGGTAGCGGTAGGGAGCCTTGCCATCGTTTCAACCCTCTCGCCACCATCGCCAACCCTAGGGGCCATCGCTGCCATGTTTGATCCCTCCGGTCGCCACTCTGAGAAATGGCGCCATTGGGAAAAGCCACCGTTGTAGTATATTAGATCACCGCTCACGGTGCCGGTAAGCCCTCACGGAGATTTGGTTGCTGCTCTGATGATCATTAAGCCCTTGGGAGAAGCCGGCGCTTCACGGAGATCTGGTCGCCACTACGGAGTGTCGTAAGCCCTAGATCGATCACCGCTACTATGTCGTCGCCGCTACTATACCATCGCCCAAGATTTGGTGGCTGCTACAGTGTGTCGCCCGCCGCGCTTCTGATCCGTCGTCTTGGGAGATCTGATCGCCTCTACAATGTCGTCGCCCTTCGCTCGTGGGAGAAAGCCGACACTGCAGGAGTTAGATCGCCTTAGGGAGATATGGTCGTCGCTACAGTACCGTCGCCCTAGATCTGGGCCGCCGCCGCTACAGTAGTGTCGCCCTTGGGAGATCTGATCGCCGCTACAGTGCCGTCGCCCTTCGCCCGTGGGAGAAAGCCGACGCTGCAGGAGTCGGATCGTCCTAGGGAGATCTGGTCGTCGCTACAGTACCGTAGCCCTAGATCTGGTCGCCGCTACAGTATCGGCGCCACCGCTACAGTACCATCGCCGCTACAGATGATGTCAAGGCTTGACATTCATTTTCAGATTTTACATCAAAGTTTGAATGATGGTAATAGTAATAATTCATCATATTGTAAGATATCAACATGTAAAGCTGTGAAGTAAGATTTTGATATTATTACTTGATGTACACATTTCAAATATTTTAGCAAGTGTTGCATTTCTTCACATGGTAAGATATCAACTCAAGCATAATGCAAATTATAGCATCTGTTCATATATCTCTTGGTGATGCAAGCATGGCATTAATCATAGCATCAGTGTTTATAGCATCAATTCCTATATTTCTCCCCCTTTGTCATCAACAAAAAGCATGGTAGTTGTGATACCCGGAAAACAATATAAGCAAGTTATCAAGCATGTAAAGGAAGGCATGATACGTAGATTGCTTTGAATACTTCTTCCTTTTTTTTTGTTATAATCCTTTGTGCATGAAGGAGGAAAGCCATTTGTGATTCCAGCTACTTGTGAGTTTACTTTGAGTCAAGATATATGTTTGAAACAGCTTTTTGCAAATACTATCATCTATATTTCAAGATGAAATTCATAAGCAGGAATCATTTCATCAAATCCATTTCAGAAAAAAATATTTTTCATAAGAGTTTATGAGAAAATTTGATTTTTAACATTCCAACTATTAAGCGAATCTGAAAATGAGATGAACTCTTTCATGCATTCGGACAAGACTATAATACAGATTTTCAAATACAATCATGAAGACAAAACATTTCAACACATGTTATGTAATGGCAATCAAGTGATTTGATCATTCAATAAAATCCGAAAAATAATTTTAACTAGTTTATCTATTCGGAGACATCAACATTCCTAATTCTCTTCTTATGAAATCAAATTGTTCTTCACTTAGAGGTTTTGTAAAAATGTCAGCTAGTTGATGTTTAGTATCAATGGCAATGACTTATCAACTATATTGGTATATCATTTTTTCAAACTATATTTATCATGGAAATCAAAGCATAAGATTTTCAAAACTTTTAGTTTCAATATAAAATCCGAGATAACAATTTAGTTTATATTTACCACAAGGCACAAGGCATATATTTACCACGATAGATGTTTACAACTCCACATATGCTCAAAATATATCAAGCAACCATATAAAGGATCAAGGCAAAGTACATCATGGTGAGTAACATAAGAAGTTTACAATAACAACAGATGATTGTGTTCATACAAGCTCATTCATGAGGTGGAAAATTAAAGTGCCTAATCAAGGAGTCAAATTGACGATGAATTTGCTGCAGCTCAGATAGGATTTGATCTTGTCGTTGTTCAAGCCGTTCTTGTATTTGTTCGAATCGGTCCATCCGAATCCCAATATCTTCGACAGATTATGTATGAGTTTGCTCAAATGGATGTGTTTCCTCAAAGGGACAGATCGGAGGAGATTGGGTACCCCTAAATACTAGTGTTTCCGGTTCTGGTTCAGGTTGAGGGGGATCAGTTCTTCTTGGCATTCTAACCCAGTTACCGTTTCTAAAAAAACATATTAATCAGTGAAGTAGATTTTTATTTATTATGCTAAATCTATCTATTTTATTACTTCTTCTTCCGGTGGTATTAGAATATCGTAGGCTTTCATTATTCTAGTGATTATACCACCATATATGAGCATCATGTCTTTCTTAGACAGTTCTAACATGTTTTGTTGGATAAGATAACCAAGACAGATGTCATGTCCTTTCATGATCAAATACATAGTTCCTAATTCTAATTGACTTACTTCATCATGATGGTATTGTTTAGGGAGAATGATGCTAGTTAGGATATGATGAAGTACCTTAGTGTTTAGAGGCAGTAGATGTTCACAACTTTTAGGAACAAATGCTAAGTTGGGATTGGCAAAAATTGTTCCTAAAGCTTCAACATATGTTGTTCCAACAGTTTCAACATCCCATAATCCTCTAAAATAAAGTCCTATACTTTTCATGGGAATGCCTATCATGTCACAAATGAATCTATCCGTAATTGAGATATGTTGTCCTAAAAGATAGGTGGACATTCTTTCTTCTTCATCTATTTGTATGTTGTTGTAAAACAATCTAACAAGTCTTGGATAGATGGGTTCGTTAATTTACAAAATTAGAAGTAGATCTAAGTTTGCAAACCATTGGATTGTATCTAAGTCTCTTAGTTCATTTAAATCTACGTATTTTCCCTTATTGACACTCCTGAGTTCGAAAGATGAAAATTTTTCAGCATGGTATTTTGAATCGAAAAGGGTGAGATCAAAATCTTCTACTAATCTCCTCTTTCCTTTGTCCCTTGAGGATCTTCTAGATCACATAACTACTGCTGTTTAGAAGAATAGTGATGAGCAAGAGTAAATGAATGAAAAAACAGAGTTTAAGGGCTTCTTAGAGAGTACCTTAGTGAGATCTTCAAGAGAGGGAAGGATTGTTGATGTTTTGTTTCGAAATGAGAGGTATTTGGGATGCTAAGAGGGGTGAAATGGGGATGGAGGAGGCTTGGAAGAGTAGAGGAGGGAAGGGAGTGAGTTGGGGTCGGTTTCACCGCCGGCCCTAGCTTGGGTTAAAAAGGGCAGAGTTGCGGGCGGTTGCACCTCTGGCTGGAGCGGTGCAACCGCTTGCAACACGTGACAGTTGGAGGTGCTACCTCCAGCTGGGGCGATGCCACCGCCTGAAGGTGGTGAGCACTTGTTCTGATTAGTGTGATCTGATCTGAGAGTTTTTTGCCTTGAGAATATTTTTCATTCAAAGCAATCAACTTTACTTACACTTACCAAAAAAAAAATCAACTTTACTTACGTAATCACGTAAGAGTTTTCATTTTAAGGCAAGGACTTTTGTACGATCAAGATAGATCTTTTTACGTGCAGACTCTCAATGTCGTACACATGTTTGTGATAGTTTGTTCAAGTTGGTAAGTCTTGCAAGTTCATGACAGACTTAGTTACTTCATGATACAGAGTTGTATTCGAAGGTTATGAATGGATGAAATTGATGGGTTCGAAAATCCAGAGGATATGTGAATTTGGGAATCATACGTTTCTAATTCTGAAAAGTCAAATAAGGTTGTATCTAAATCGCATTTGTGATTTTAAATTCATAATCTCCATCTGTTATTTAGGCTAGAGAGCATTGCGAGTTCCTTTTTGGATCTTCGGTCATGACTATCGAGAATCAAGGAGCAGAATATTATTTCTTGCTCCAGCCTAAAATTTTTATGTTTTTAATGTTTTTACAGGAAGGGATGATTTTTAGGTACCCATTTGCTTTTGGGTGCCTCACAAATAGATCTACATTGTCTATCATGTTGTATAGAATTTATCATGGTTCCTTTAGGAACCCAGATCAATTTGTTTGGACTAATTTTCTTGAATGGACAATAATGCGTCTTGTGTCCAAATTTGCAACAAAAGTTTTTTTATGGTAAGTAAAAGTAAATTGATTATGTGTAAAGTTTTTACAAATAGCTTTATCTATACAAGTCATAGACAAAGCCAATTAACTCATGAAGTTCGAATGCGATAGTTATGACTACACATGCTGTAGACTATAACTCCTAATTATAATCAACATAGAAAATGTTTATCCAGATATATCAAAACTACCTATGGGTACATAATTTGGCATCATTCCAAAAATCTTTAGCTAATAGCAAAATTAAATTTGATAAAAATATCTTTTTCTCTTTGGGTAAAATGCTCCGTTTCGAGATCTTGCTCCATATAGGATCTTGAGTTTCTAATAATCTCTTTCAATAGTTGAGCATTGTTTGTGTGTTAACATTCAAAAATTATGTTACATCTCTCCTTCCACATCCACCAAATAGCGCATCTGAAAGTAACCTTTGCCAGTTGTGTGAGAGGCCCTTTTCTTGAGAAACATTGCATGAGGTCGCCTAGTTATTAGTGCAAGTTTGGTTGCGACAGTCTATTGACTTCAAATCGCTGGAGAATCTCCTTCTATATCTATTTTGTATAATCACAAGCAAAATAGAGGTGGTCAATAGTTTGTTCTTGTTGCATACAAAGGGAGCATCGATTAACATGATAGATACCTCTTCTTTTCATATTGTCTATTGTAGGTAGTTTATTGAGAAGGGTCTGCCATGTATATAAGGAATGTCTTTGTGATCCCGGTCGATCCCATGTCCAACTGCTTGGGACCCACTTGTTATTCTTTTGCCTAATTTGATTCCATGCGGATGTGGCACTAAATTTGCCATTGTCATGAGAACAAATAAGTATATCTGAAGAGTTGTTCTTGATTGGAATAGCTATAATAGTCGGCCAAAGTGATAATATTTCGGGAGAAATAGGATTAGGGAGACACTAGGTACCGTTAGCAATGAACTCAGAAACCTTCCAATCTTTGGGAGCCCCAAGATCTTTTCGTATTCTGTCACCATATAATTGAAATATACTCTTCCCATTCACCCAAGGATCGTACCACATATTAGTACTAGTTCCAGAAGAGATTGCATAGGAAATGTGTTTGATTAGCCAATTCCTTGCCTTTAAAATTCCTTTCCAAGCTGCAGAGTGGTATGTTCTTGTTGAAATTTCCCAGATTTATTCCTTTGAAAGATACCTAGCAGAAACCCAATGTGACCAGAAGGAACATTTGTTTTACAAAAGATCCCACAATTGCTGCACCAGACATGCTTGATTCCAATCTCTAGTATTTCTCAAGTTTAGCCCCCCTTCATCTTTCGGTTTGCAAATGCTATCCCAATTTACCATATGCATTGCCTTATCATTTGTGCCATTCTAGAAGAAGATCATTAATAACAGTTCAATATCTTGGAGAAGTCTAGTAGGCAGAAGGCATTACACCAATATATAGAGTAGGAGTGCAATACCGAACAGATGAGTTCGAGTCGTCCTGCTTTTAATAGAAACCTATTTTTCCAAGAAGAAATTCTATTCTTTATTTTCTGCAAGATAGGCTGACAGTGGGTTTTGTGAATGCCTGTGGATATGAGCGGGAGACCCAAATAAGGAACTGGCAAGCTTCCCTCACTAACCCCCAAAGTTTGTGCAATAAAGGCATTATCCTGAACGTAAGGGCTCATATATACTTTACTTTTCGCATTATTTAACTGAAGTCCAGAAACCATACCAAAGTCATTCATAATAGAAGCCAGGTTCTTTACTGAAGTTGGTTCATTTTGGAGAAAGATAAGTAAGTCATCTGCAAATGTTATATGTGATATATGAACAGAACCAGCAATGGGTACCTTAATGCTGCCATTTAAGACTGCGTGTTCCAACATACAACTAAGTCCTTCCATTACAATAGTAAAAAGATACGGAGAGAGTGTATCACCTTGTCGGATGCCATTCGTGCTCCCAAAAAAACCAATTGGTGAGCCATTAAAGAGTATCGAAAACTTTGGAGTTTCCAGGCAAGATTGAATCCAATTAACCCATTGCTGTGGGAAGTTCATATCGAGGAGCATCTTATAGATAAACTTCCTATTAACTGAATCAAAGGCTTTCCGTAAATCAGCTTTAAAACATATTTTTGTCCCTCTTGCTTTCGAATGCAAATCTTTGACCAAGTCATTAGCAAGCAAAATGTTATGATGTATACTTCTCCCTTTGATGAAAGCAGCTTGATTTGGGCTGATGAAATCCATCTGGACCTGGGCTTTTGTACTTTGGTGACTTAAGGACAACACATACCATTTCGTCATCTGTAATTGGGGCATTGAGGATTGAAATAGCTTCCGAATCAAGTTTTCTAGTCGGCTCCACATGAATGTTTTTAGGTTTCCCATCTTGATTGAGTAAGGAATAAAAAAATTGCTCTGTGTGTACTTTAACCTCATCTAAATTCTCACTAAGTTTATCATCTTTGTCTCTGCATTTGCTGATACGGTTAATAGCCCTTCGAGTAGCAATTGAAGCATAGAAAAATTTAGTATTGGAATCCCCTAGTGTAAGCCAATGCTGTCGAGACTTCTGCTTTGCAAAACTTTCCTCCTGTTTTAAGGCTTTCATGAAGTTATTTCTGGCTTCTGTCTCTTTGTAGATAATATTTTCATCATTTGGCTGAAGTTGTAGCTCATGTTGCAATGACATTAGTTCCTTTCTGCAAAATTGAACTCTGGTGTTAATATTGCCAAAGGTATTTGTATTCCACTCCTTTAGTGCTGCTTTACAGGATTTGAGCTTTTGACATAAGATGTAAGGGGGGGATCCATGCACAATAACATTCCAAGCAGATCTGGTAACATCAAGAAATTGAGGATGAGTACTCCACATGTTAAAGAATCTAAACGGTTTCTTGCCTCTTGGTGTCGCTTTTTCTGTATGTATATCATTAAAGAATGGTAAGAAAACAAAGGAGCACAATACTCAAGAAGTGAATCTGGGTAAACTGTTAACCATTCATGATTAATCAAACACCTATCAAGTCGAGCCATTATTTTTCTGTTAGCAGCACCTTGATTACTCCAGGAGAGCCAATTACCCACAGATTTCATATCAAATAATGCTGCAGTGTCAATGTAATCATTGAAACTTTGAAGCTGGCTTTCTGAAAGTTGTCTACCCCCTCTTTTTCATTTGTGTACCGAACAGTATTAAAGTCTCCAAGAACAATCCAAGGTACATTGAGACAGTCATTTACAATATTAGTCAGGTCAGACCAAAGAGTATTTCTTTCTTGCATACTGTTTGATGCATATATACAAGTGAAATTGAATTGACAGCCATTCTTTTTATCCTCTACCTTAAGATGAATGAATTGATCAGTAGCAGAAATAAACCAAGCATTAATAGAGTTAGGATGTCATAAGACCCATATTCTACCAAAAGTTTCATTTGAGTCATTGGTAAACAGTTCTGCGTCCGACCATATTAAATTCTTTTGAGCTTGAACGCACGATTATTTAATTTTCGTTTCCACTAGAATAACAATATCACATGCGGCAGATTTGATTATTCTGTTGAGCTCCCGACATTTCTCCGGCTTATTAAGTCCGCGAACATTCCAGCATGTTATCTTCATTAGTAATAAACAAATGAAAAGGTAATAAGGTATTCATCATACGACTTTCGATGGATTGTACCATCCTTTTTCTTATCCTTCGGTT
Source organism: Musa schizocarpa (assembly GCA_900464855.2). Classification (NCBI taxonomy): domain Eukaryota; kingdom Viridiplantae; phylum Streptophyta; class Magnoliopsida; order Zingiberales; family Musaceae; genus Musa; species Musa schizocarpa. Next base: position 22,047,713 of record LS990921.1, read on the forward strand.
TTGTATTTTCCTCCCGCATAATATCCTTACCTTTTATGGCTTTATTTCTATATTTATCAACTTCATCTACAGCTTGCAGATTTTTAAACTTTGAAGTACCTTGAATCATGTGGTCTTGATTGGCAGGGTTTGTTGAAGCTCGATAAGATTGTTGCAGCACAATATCCTGGATAGTACTTGTTGGAGCAGTCTGGCTAGAGAGGTTTGCTGGGGCTTGAGTTTGTTGAGACAGAATATCCTTGTTGGCGATGTTTGTTGTGGCTTGAGTTTGTTGAGGAATAATATCCTTGCTAGCGAGATTTGCTTGGACCTGAGTTAATTGAGCTATTGTGGATGGATCCGATGATATTGGAAGAGATGAAGTTCCTGACTTATGTTTCTCCTGTCCACTAGTACCATGGGAAACCTCTGTTGTGGAAGGCTCTGACATTATAGGTAAAGATAAAGTTTTGGAATTGTCCTTCTCTCCGCGGTGCTTTCCTTGCGAGTCGGAATGCTCAATAGTTTTCGCCACCATCGGTGCTACTGCCATTGGAGAAGAATCACTTTGTTGCTGAGGCGCTTGTCGTGGTCGATAGACCTTTGTGGTTGGTTTTGGGGTTTGCTGACAAGCTCCATTTGCATGACCAAAAGATAAGCAACGCTGACATCGTTGTGGCTTCCAGGAATATGAGACATGTACCTTCCGAGTGTTCCCGTCAAGATCACGATAGAAAACCTCATTAAGAAGATCTTCATCGGAAGAAACCAGCACACATGCTCGTGCAAATGCTAATCTCGTCTGAGCTACTGTTGCTTTGTCGATGTAGAGTGGCTGTCCTAGAGTGCTGCATAACTTTGCAATAAAACGTCGACTCCAAAGATGTAGGCTACCTAACTCCAAACGGACATCAGGAGACCAACGTCGTAGAATCATTGGATGACCGCGGATAGTCCAGAATCCTTCGAGGATTCATTGCAAATCTTCGAAGAGCAACTTGGGGGGTGGCGGTAGGGAGCCTTGCCATCTCGCCACCATCGCCAGCCCTAGGGGCCATCACTGCCATGTTTGATCCCTTTGGTCGCCGCTACAGAAACGACGCCATTGGGAAAAGCCACCGCTGCAGTATATTAGATCGCCGCTATGGTAGCATCGCCCTAGGGAGATCTGGTTGCTGCTACAGTATCGTCGCCCTTGGGGAGAAGCCGACGCTACGGAGATCTGGTCGCCGCTACAGTGTCGTCGCCCTAGATCTGGTCGCCGCTACTATGTCATCGCCGCTACTGTACCATCGCCCAAGATCTGGTCGCTGCTACAGTGTTGTCGCCACCGCTACAGTACCGTCGTCCTTGGGAGATCTGATCACCTCTACAGTGTCGTCGCCCTTCGCTGATGGGAGAAAGCCGACACTGCAGGAGTTAGATCGCCTTAGGGAGATATGGTCATCGCTACAGTACCGTCGCCCTAGATCTGGGCCGCCGCCGCTACAGTAGCATCGCCCTTGGGAGATCTGATCGCCGCTACAGTGCCGTCGCCCTTCGCCCATGGGAGAAAGCCGACGCTGCAGGAGTCGAATCGTCCTAGGGAGAAAGCCCTAGATTTGCAACAAAAGTTGCATTTGTTTTGATGTCGAACATGTAAGATGTGGCCTTTTATGAAGGTGGTTGGATTTTGGTGAGGACTTCTCACAAATCTTTTGGGAACGTGACCCTTGTTTGCAAGGATCATGTTTAATGACTTGCTACCAACCTCGAATTTCTTCAATGTGTCCTTAAGTAGCAAGTTTTCTTTTTGGAGAGTTTCTAGATCATGGCATTTTATGCATGAGCTTAAACTATCATGATGTTCAGCTTTTAACTTATCAAAATTACAAATAAGACTATCATGCTCCTTTTTTAACAATTTGTATTTTCTACTAATTGTTTTACATTCATCAAATAATTCATGGAAAGCATTTAAAAATTAATGATAAGGTAAATCTGCATCAATTAAATTTGTTACGTCATCTCCGATGGCCATTAAGGCGAATGAGCAACTTGCTCGGTGTTGGACTCCACTTCTTCGGATGCGCTCGAATCATCCCATGTTGCTTTGAGTGCCTTCTTCTTTGATGTTCTCTTCTTGGCTTGGGGACAATCACTCTTGTAGTATCCCTACTTTTTGCACTCATAGCAAATAACTTGGTCATTCTTGGGTTCAAGTTTATTTTTTGCGTCATTCTTAAACTTGTTTCTTTTAAAGAATTTTTTAAATTTTCTTGTTAGAAGTGCCAAGTCATCATCACAGTCCTCATCACTTGAGTTTTCTTTCAAGTGGCCTTTTGAAGTTTTAAGTGCCATATCCTTCCTGTTCTTTGGAAGGATGTCTTCTTGCTCATCATGAGCTTTACAAGTCATTTCGTAGGTCATTAATGACCCGATTAGTTCTTCAAGAGGGAAGTTGCATAGATCTTTTGCCTCTTGAATAGCAGTGACTTTAGGATCCCAACTCTTAGGAAGGGATCTTAGAATCTTATTTACGAGCTAAAAATCCAAAAAACTTTTTCCGAGTCCTTTTAGACCGTTGACGACATCCGTGAAACGGGTAAACATGTCGCCAATGGTTTCACTCGGTTTCATCCGGAAAAGTTCGAAAGAATGTAACAGAAGATTGATTTTTGACTCTTTCACTCTACTTGTGCCTTTGTGAGTCACTTCGAGTGTGTGCCAAATATCAAATGCGGTTTCACAAATTGAAATACGGTTAAACTCGTTTTTATCAAGTGCACAAAATAAGGCATTCATAGCCTTTGCATTAAGAGCGAAAGCCTTCTTCTCCAATTCATTCCAATCGATCATTGGAAGAGAAGACATCGAAAATCCATTTTCGACAAGATTCCAAAGTTCAAAATCCATAGAAATAAGAAAGATCCTCATTCGGGTCCTCCAATAGGTGTAGTGTGTCCCACTGAACATGGGTGGACGTGTAATAGAATGGCCCTCTTGGTTTCCGGCGTATGTCATCTCTCTTGGGTTTTAATCCGTTAGAGAGTTAACCCCGCTCTGATACCAATTGTTAGGATCAAGAGCACTAAGAGGGGGTGAATTAGTGCAGCAGAAAACTTTCCGCGATTAAACCGAAACTGCGTTCGAACGATAAAAACGATTTCTGTTTGGAAGCCGATTCGAAGGCAGTTTGCATTTATGATGAAAACCAGAATATAGGCGCAAACTGAAATACGACGTTCGTACGAAGAAAATGATTTACGTCTAAATGCTGATTCGTAAATCACTTGATTAGGCATGATGCAGTTTAAGCAAGAGTATAAAGGCAGTTTGCAGTTATGATGAAAACCAGAATATAAGCGCAAACTGAAATACGATGTTCGTACGTAGAAACTGATTTACGTCTAAATGTTGATTCGTAAATCACTTGATTAGGCAAGATACAGTTTAAGCAAGAGTATAAAGGCAGTTTGCAGTTATGGTAGAGCTCAAAACGTAAACGCAATATGAAATATGATGATCGTATGAAAAAGCAGATTTACGTCTAAACGCTGATTTCAAAAGTGAAAGGCTTGAAACCCGATCGTATATGCGCAGAAAGCAGTGAGCTTCAGAGGAGGTTTGTAGTAAAGATAATATGCTCAAAGTAAATCCAAACCAAGATTTAGAGTGGTTTTGTCGATCTTGACTAACTCCACTTTTGGCTTCCTCCACCGACGAGGTCACCGACGTCAACTAGAGGCCTTCCTTCAATAGGCGAAGGCCAACCACCCTTTACAGTTTCACTCCTTTTGACGGGCTTAGGAGACAAACCTTACAGAATTTTCTCTCCTATCTTTACAACTCAGAACTTGGAAGAAAAGAGGGAGAAGAACTTTTGGACTTTATAACAATTTTGAGCTCTAAGAATCATAGAAAAAGATCAAGATTTCGGTGTATGTCTGTGCCCTTTCAGTGCTGAATGGGTGGGGTATTTATAGGCCCCAATCCAGTTCAAATTTGCAGCTCAAAACTATCAATTCCCGGAATTTCGGGATCAGGCGGTTGTACCACCTGGTAGAGCTCGAAGACTGAGCCTCTGGGCGGTGCCACCTCTGTCAGGGGCGGTTGCACCGCTTGCCAGAACTCGAAGATCGAGCTCAGGCGGTTGCACCTCCTGACTTGGGCGGTTGCACCGCCTGCCAGAGATCGAAGACTGAGCTCAGGCGGTGCTAACTCCTGTCGGGGGAGGTTGCACCGCCCAGTCTCACTCAGAGACTGAGCCCAGGCGGTGCTACCTCCTGGCTGGGGCGGTTGCACCGCCCAGTCTCCCTGGGAGACTTCGCCCAGGCGGTGCTACCTCCTGGCTTGGGTGGTTGCACCTCCCACAGCAATCAGGGTCCGAATGAGTTTATCCATTCGGCCCAATTTGGGTTTTTCAGGGGCCCAATTGCCCCAAGATTAAGCTAATGGGATCACCTCTCATTTCCAACTTAATCATTGTGCTAACTACGATAAATCCTAAGACAATTTCTACAGCTTGCTCCGGTGTGTCAATCGCTTCTTCCGGCGAGTTTCCGGCAAACTTCCGTTGATCATTCGATGAACCCTCGGTGATGCTCCTGCGGACTTCCGGCAAACTCCTGGACGTGCGACGATCCACTTGGCGAGTTTCGATGAGCTTCTTTTGGCAAGCTTATGGACTTCTCGGATTTGTTCCCGCAGAACCTCCGACGACTGTCCGAACTTTTGTTGAACTCTCGAACTCCCGATGTGATCATTGTCTTGACCCCAGCGCAACTCCTGCTGCATGTCTAACTTTCATCGTAGATAATCCAGAACACTTATCTCAACACATAGATTAGACAACAAATGACAATTGACTTCATCATCAAAATCCGAGATTCAACATCTATAGCCTTGGCTGACAAGCCCGGGTAATCTTTGAAAATTTCATCGTTATGGGGATAGATCATTGCAATTGTTGGTCTTTAACGAGGAATTCCTAGTAAGCGCTAGTCATCAGCTTGCGTTGACTACGTCCCTGCCCTTTGTACACACCGCCCGTTGCTCCTATCGATTGAATGGTCCGGTGAAGTGTTCGGATCAAGGCGACGGGGGCGGTTCGCAACCTGCGACGTCGCGAGAGGTCCACTGAACCTTATCATTTAGAGGAAGGAGAAGTCATAACAAGGTTTCCGTAGGTGAACCTGCGGAAGAATCATTGTTGAGACCCACTGATGAGGAC
>LS990921.1:22057903-22117903 GCA_900464855.2 Musa schizocarpa
CTATACATGAGGGATCCTTTATCTTACACAAAATCCACGACTTTAGATTCATCGTCACATTTCATAAGATGCAGAGTATCTTATACAACAAATACACATATGCTAACAAAGATCTGCCCAAAATCTTCTAAACTTTCCAGCCTCGGCCCAATCTTAACATTTAGGCAAGCAATATGATATCCTGAAAAAATTTATTAACAAACGGGGGTGAGCATAAAGAGCTCGACAAGTGACTAACATATCCATATCAAAATAGTACTACTTCCAAAGAGATACAGTTCCAAAATACAAGGCAGAATATATGATTTGTAGACATAATATCATTAAGAGCAGAAACACAATTGTCCTTTCAATCTTACATATTTGGTTCTGATGATTGGGGCATAGAGTAATTGGAGCATATCAAGTAACAAAGGTAACATATCGGAGCTTATCAATGGCATATAAAATGTTCCAAGCATATCAACGGCATATGGAACATTTTGAAGCAAAATCATCGATGAATGAAGCATATCGAGCATATCAAAACAAATATCGTGACAGAAGCTCAAACGTCGTCCTTGGCGTTGCAATCATATCATTCTTATCCAGAGCATGAAAGCGAAACAACTCACCAAAACTCTGGATGTCATATCAAACATATAGAAGGTGTGGTGGGATGGGATCGAATATGATTCATCCATTTCTGAATGACCACACGACAAAAGTCTCCCACGTCGGGAGATCCATCCACCCACGTCTAGGTGAAGTCGGAGGGACCCGGCAGAGCATCATGAGGCTCTAAGCATATCCCACGGAGCGGGACCCCACAAAGCGGGTAATAAGCGCATCCCACAGAGCGGGACCCCACGGAGCGGGTAATAAGCGCATACCCTTTACCATTTCTAGCAAAGGTTCAGACAATCCCATACACCAGAGTACAAGAGGGCAGTTTTAACAATAAGTAGCATATATCGGAAGCACACGCGGAACAACGAACGTGCATGTGCCTTTTCGAAACAATACGAAACAAAGAACAAATCTCTCACAAATGTATTCAGATTTGGAATGAAATAAAAACAAGAGTGTACAGGAATTTCCAAGCAATCATATTTAGCTCAAATCCAATAAGAAGGTTAAACGAATTCAAATATCCAATGGAACGGAGCAGAATATGCGAAATCGACCAAAGCTCGATTTCGGACAGAATTCCAATGGCACATCAAACAAATATTTCAGAATATCAATTATGCTCCAATACCCATAAGAAAACTATGGTCGAACCATATTTCAATCTATATTCTGATGGAATAAATTTCATACGAAACAGGGTTCCCAACGCGGAGTTACCTTTGATTTGGTAACACAAGATCAAAAACACAATCACTGGTTTGCAGAATTTATAGGGTCGGATTCAACAGACAATAGGGTAGGCAATTGAAATCCAAAATTTTCAAACTATACGTCAAAAGAAAGATTTTCAAGTCTAGTTTCAAATAAAATCAGTTTGGTACAATTCAGAATATTCAACAGGGAGTTATAGGCATTTTAGTATCAACAGGTCAGAAATCTCGAACCCTGTTTTACAGCGTCTATAGGCTCAATTGAATCAGATGTTTGGGTAAGTATTCGGTGTCCAAAATCTACAAAATCAGTGTCAACAGGAAGATATAAGAGTTTTTCAAACAAAATAGTTCCTGCCCAAATTCACATTTTGTACTAAAACTTATAGCTGAAACAGTGTATAGGGGTCAGTTTACCGAGAAAGGCTTCAAAATCCATGGTTCTATGTCCAAATAGAGATATATCAGTTTCTAAATAGAAATCCTTCAATTTATTTTGATTCAACATAAAAACAGAGACTAAAAATTCTGTAGGATGGGGTTAGAACACTTGCCTTTGAGAATTTTGACCCGAAGTGAAAAGATTAAAGCAAGAACCCTAAAAACCCAAATTTTTTTTTTCTTCTTCTTCTTCTTCTTCTTCTTTCTTTCTTTCTTTCTTTGATCACCCACGAGCTGCCTTCTCTGCTTCCTTAAGAACGAAGGTAGAGAGGCTTAAACGGTGAAGTTTGTATTTTTGTACATTTTACAGTTTAGTCCTTGGATTTATCATATTCACGATTAAGTCCTTAGGGTTTACATATATGTCCTCAGATTCTTTCTTTTAACAAATCCTCCAACTCTTATGAATAAGTTCTCTGATTCATACTTTGACTTTTTTATCAAAATTAAAATAGATACCTACGTTACAACTAGAAACTTATACGAAAATTCGGAAATGAGGGGTGTTACACTCTCCCCCCCTTAAAAGAAAAATTTAGTCCTCTAAATTTATCGTACCTCTATCGATGAAAAGACGGGGGTACACCTTTGTCATTTCCTCCTCTAGCTCCCAAGTTGTTTCCTCTCCAGAATGATGTCTCCAAATTATTTGAACCAGTGAGATGACCCGATTCCTTAGGACTTTTTTTCTTTCTTATCAACGATCTGAATAGGCTCTTCCACATAAGATAAATCTTTATCAATCTCCACCAGCTCATACTTAATGACGTGAGAAGGGTCATATATATATTTCCTAATCATGAGACATGAAATATATCATGAACATGGCACAATGTCTTTGGTGGCAAGGCAATCGTAGTTTACAGTAACCAACCCTCTCAAGAACCTCAAAAGGTCCAATAAATCTTAGGCTTAACTTTCCTTTCTTCCCAAACCTTATAATGCCTTTGGAAGGGGAGACTTTCAAGAATACAAAATCTCAGATTTCAAACTCAATATCTCGTCTTCTATTTTTTAAGATAACTCTTTTTGACGACTCGAAAGCATTTTTTAACTTTTTTCCTTATAACTTGAATTTTCTCGGAAGTTTCTTGTACCTTGTCCGGTGCTAACAGCTTTCTGTCACCAACTTCTTCCCAACATATAGGTGTTATGCACTTTCGCCCATATAAAGCTTCACAAGGAGCCATCTGAATACTTGAATGATAACTATTATTATAAGTGAACTCAACAAGTGAAATATCCTTATCCCATTCACCTTTCCAATCCATAACCTAGGCTCTAAGCAGATCCTCAAGTGTTTGAATTGTTCTTTCTTACTGACCATCAGTCTGAGGATGATATGCAGTACTAAACTTAACTTTAGTGCCCATCGACTCCTGCAATCTTCTCCAGAATCTAGAGAGAAATCTAGAGTCTCTATCAGAGATGATCTCCTTTGGAATACCATGAAGTCTTACTATTTCATTGACATATAAATCTGCAAGTCTGTCAAGCGAATAAGTCATATTAATTGGTAGGAAATGCGCAGATTTTGTTAACCTATCATTGATAACCCAAATAGCATCATGCTTCCTAGAGGTTATGGGTAGTCCCGAAACAAAATCCATGGTAATGCATTCCCATTTCCATTAGGGGAATATCTAAAGGTTGCAACAACCCTCCGTGTCTTTGGTGTTCTATTTTGATTTGTCGACAAGTCAAACATTTTGAAACATACATTGCAATTTCCTTCTTCATGCCTTCCCACCAATAATGACTTTGGATATCCCTATACATCTTAGTGCTCCCCTGGATGCACATGTACTTTGAAGTATGACTTTCCTTTAGGATTTGATTCTTGATATCTGGTTCATTTGGTACACATACCCTCTCCCCAAATCTCAATAGGCCATCCTTTGAAACTTGAAATTGTGGCTTCAATTCCTTTTCTACTTTATTCCTCAAGTAGATTAAATGTGGATCTCGTAATTGTCCTTCCTTAATTTGTTGAATAAGATCGGATTGCACTTGAATGGAGGCCATCAATATCATCGAGTCTTGCTCTTTCCTCAAAGCTTTCAAATCAAAATTTTCTTCTAATAACTTCCATTGCTTCACAACCAAACTAGCCATAAAACTTGTAGATTTCCTACTAAGTGCATTAGCTACAACATTGGCTTTGCCCGGGTGATAACGGATGGCATAATCATAATCCTTCAGAAGTTCTATCCATCTTCGCTGCCTCATGTTTAACTCTTTCTGAGTGAAAATGTATTTTAAACTCTTGTGATCAGTGAAGATTTCAAACTGTCGACCAAACAAATAATGTCTCCAAATCTTTAGAGCAAAAATAATTGCTGCTAATTCCAAATCATGAGTTGGATAATTCAATTTATAACCTTTAAGTTGCCTAGAAGAATAAGCAATTACTCTCCCTTCCTGCATCAAAACACATCCTAGGCCTTTTCTTGAAGCATCAGTATAAACTACAATCCCTCACTACCACTTGGAATAGTGAGAATAGGGGCACTAGTCAATCTTCTTTTTAACTCTTGAAAACTTTGCTCACAATCATCACCCCATACAAATTTCATATTCTTTTTAGTGAGGTTGGTGAGAGGTTGAGCGATTCGAGAAAATCTCTCAACAAATCTCCTATAATAACCTGCCATGCCCAAAAAGCTTCGAACTTCTGTTACATTTGTTGGTACTTCCCATTCAACTACAGCTTCTATTTTCCTTGGATCAATAGATATACCCTTCCCTGAAATCACATGGCCTAAGAAAGCAACTTCATTCAACCAAAATTCACATTTGTTGAACTTAAGATACAACTTCTTTTCTCTTAGTATGGACAACACATCTCTCAAGTGTTCCTCATGCTCTGATTACTCTTTGAATACACCAATATGTCATCAATAAATACAATTACACAGATATCCAAGAGCGATTGAAATATCCTATTCATTAGTTCCATAAAAGCTGAGGGCATTTGTCAAACCGAAAAAGGCATCACCAAGAATTCATAATGACCATATCGAAGTTCGAAAAGCTGTTTTTTGAAATATCCTCCTCCTTGATCTTCAACTGATAGTAACCGACCTCAGGTCAATCTTAGAGAATACTTGTGCACCCTGCAGTTGATCAAACAAATCATCAATTCTAGGTATGGGATACTTATTTTTGATGGTCACCTAATTCAACTGTCTATAATCAATACAAAGCCTCAATGTTCCATCCTTCTTCTTCACTAATAGTACCGGAGCACCCCATGGGGATACACTAGGTCGTATGAAACCCTTATCTAATAATTCTTGTATTTGCTTCTTTAATTCCTCTAGCTCGAGTGGTGCCATTCTGTAGGGAGGCTTAGATATTGGGGTTGTCTTTGGAGACGGATCAATAGCAAATTCACCCTCTCTATCTAGAGGTAAACCAGGCAAGTTATCCTGGGAATACATCGGGGAATTCTTAGACCACTACAATTTCGTCTAGGTGGGTTTCCTGATTTGAATGCTCCTTTACACACACCATATAACAAAAACAACCTTTCTGCATAAGACGATAAACTTGAAGTCTTTGATATCAAGCAAGGAGGCAAATCATGCCTAATGCCCTCAAAGAAAAATATAGGCTGATCCGGTATGCAAAAGAAAGTAATTATTTTTTTGTAACAATCAATACTAGCGTGATGAGAAGATAACCAATCCATGCCAAGTATAATATCAAAGCCCCGGATCTCGTAGGAGAATCAAATCAGCAAGGAGTTCGTGGTCCCCAATAGAGATCAAACAAGATGGGTAGACCAAGTTTGTTGCCAATGAATCTCCAACAGCAGTTGTTACATATAACATATAATCCAGGGGTTTAGGTAGAATATCCAAGTGACAAGCAAAGTATTGTGAAACAAACGATAAGTTGGAGCCGGGATCAAACAAAACTTTTGCATTTCTTTTAGAAACATGAAGAATACCTTCCACCACTGATTTAGAAGCTTTAGAATCTTGTTCAGTGATAGCATACACTCTAGCATGGGCTGAGGGTCTAGGAGGCAGTGGCTCTTTTTTCCTATTCAGTAGGCAATCTCTTACTTGATGATCTAACTTTCCACAAGCAAAATAGGCTCTAGTCACCCGAAAACACAAACATGTTTCATAACTTAACTTGCAATTCACATATGATTGAGTCTTTTGCGATGACTTTCCTTTTCAAATCCAAATGTCTTGACACTCTTGTTATTACTTCCAGATTCATTTCCAATCATATTTTTATTGGTAAACTTGCCCTTATCATTCGTAACACTGATCTCCAAAAATTATTTTCTTTGTTGCCATTAATGATCAGCCTCTACTTCCAATATAAGGTGGCAAAAGAATTCTTTCGATCATTAGAACAATTTTGTACATCAAATATCTTCTCTATTTGCATCATCCGTTTTTCTACCACCAATGAAATTTGGTTCACCAAGTTTTCATCGCGCTACTCTGATTTTGTATCCTCGATCAACCCTTTCATCCCCCTTAATTAATCAGAAACAAATGAAATTGGAGGACCATAAGTCCTCATCATCCTAGATTCCTAAAATGCATCAAAGAAAATTTCCACCAATCATTATCACTGGACCTCAATATATTTTGCACGTCAACATATAAAATATTTCCGTGATCCTCAAACAATGCTCTGATACCACCTCTGTCACGCCCCTAAAAAATATCGATAATATTTTAAAATTTTCATCATAACTAACCCAGGATCCACGCACACATTTGAGGTCACTAAGAAAACATTCAGATCAAAATTTCACCTCTATAGTCTACAAATTCATAACCCTGTACAATTCATAAACATACCACATATCACTCGATAATTCATACAATCAGAACTCAACTCATCAAAATAATAACCACAATATAAATTCACAAATGGGAAGTCTATGCAGTCACCAAACCAACGATTACCATAAGATCATATCATTATACTGAATATAACTTAACATACCAAAATCCTATACATGAGGGATCCTTTATCTTACACAAAATCCACGGGTTTAGATTCATCGTCACATTTCATAAGATGCAGAGTATCTTATACAACAAATACACATATGCTAACAAAGATCTGCCCAAAATCTTCTAAACTTTTCCACCGCCTCGCCCAATCTTAACATATAGGCAAGCAATATGATATCCGAAAAAAATTTATCAATAAACGGGTGAGCATAAAAAAGCTCGAAGTGACTAACATATCCATATCAAAATAGTACTACTTCCAAAGAGATAGTTCCAAAATACAAGGCAGAATATACGATTTTCAGTAGACATAATATCATTAAGAGTAGAAACACAATTGTCCTTTCAATCTTACATATTTGGTTCCGATGATTGGGGCATAGAGTAATTGGAGCATATCAGTAACAAAGGTAACATATCGGAGCTTATCAATGGCATATAAAATGTTCCAAGCATATCAACAAGCATATGGAACATTTGAAGCAAAATCATCGGTGAATGAAGCATATCGAGCATATCAAAACAAATATCGCATCTGAAGCTCAAACGTCGTCCTTGACGTTGCAATCATATCATTCTTATCCGAGCATGAACAGAAACAACTCACCAAAACTCTGGATGTCATATCAAACATATAGAAGGTGTGGTGGGATCTCGGTCAGAATGTGATTCATCCATTTCTGAATGACCACTGACAAAAAGTCTCCCACGTCGGGAGATCCATCCACCCACGTCTAGGTGAAGTCGAGGAGGGGCGGCAGAGCATCGCAGGCTCTAAGCATATCCCACGGGCGGGACCCCACAAAGCGGGTAATAAGCGCATCCCACAGAGCGGGACCCCACGGAGCGGGTAATAAGCGCATACCCTTTACCATTTCTGGCAAAGGTCCAGACAATCCCATACACCAGAGTACAAGAGGGCAGTTTTAACAATAAGTAGCATATATCGAAGCACACGCGGAACAACGAACGTGCATGTGCCTTTTTCAAACAATACTGAAACAAAGAACAAATCTCTCACAAATGTATTCAGATTTGGAAATGAAAAAAAAACAAGAGTGTACAGGAATTTCCAAGCAATCATATTTAGCTCAAATCCAATAAGAAGGTTAAACGAATTCAAATATCCAAAGGAACGGGCAGAATATGCTAAATCGACCAAAGCTTCGATTTCGGACAGAATTCCAGTGGCACATCAAACAAATATTTCAGAATATCAGTTATGCTCCAATACCCATAAGAAAACTATGGTCGAACCATATATCAATCTATATTCTGATGGAACAAATTTCATACGAAACAGGGTTCCCAACGCGGAGTTACCTTTGATTTGGTAACACAAGATCAAAAACACAATCACTGGTTTGCAGAATTTATAGGGTCGGATTCAACAGACAATAGGGTAGGCAATTGAAATCCAAAATTTTCAAACTATAAGTCAAAAGAAAGATTTTCAAGTCTAGTTTCAAATAAAATCAGTTTGGTACAATTCAGAATTTTCAACAGGGAGTTATAGGCATTTTAGTATCGACAGGTCAGAAATCTCGAACCCTATTTTACAGCGTCTATAGGCTCAATTGAATCAGATGTTTGGTTAAGTATTCGGTGTCCAAAATCTACAAAATCAGTGTCAATAGGAAGATATAAGAGTTTTTCAAACAAAATAGTTCCTGCCCAAATTCACATTTTGTACTAAAACTTATAGCTGAAACAGTGTATAGGGGTCAGTTTACCGAGAAAGGCTTCAAAATCCATGGTTCTATGTCCAAATAGAGACATATCAGTTTCTAAATAGAAATCCTTCAATTTATTTTGATTCAACATAAAAACAGAGACTAAAAATTCTGTAGGATGGGGTTGGAACACTCGCCTTTGAGAATTTTGACCCGAAGTGAAAAGATTAAAGCAAGAACCCTAAAAACCCAAATTTTTTTTTTCTTCTTCTTCTTTCTTTCTTTCTTTCTTTGATCACCCACGAGCTGCCTTCTCTGCTTCCTTAAGAACGAAGGCAGAGAGGCTTAAATGGTGAAGTTTGTATTTTTGTACATTTTACAGTTTAGTCCTTGGATTTATCATATTCACGATTAAGTCCTTAGGGTTTACATATAGGTCCTCAGATTCTTTCTTTTAACAAATCCTCCAACTCTTATGAATAAGTTCTCAGATTCATACTTTGACTTTTTATCAAATTTAAAATAGATACCTACATTACAACTAGAAACTTATACGAAAATTCGGAAATGAGGGGTGTTACACACAGGGCTGGATGGGGCGTTCGTATACAGGGACGGTGCTGCCTATCGATTCGATCACTGTCCGCCGCTCGCCACTCGATCGCTAAGTCAAAAATGGCCAGTTTTGGCCGGTTCTTGGGACGTTTTGGCCAGTTTTTGGGCAGTTCTTGCGTGCCGCGGTGAACGACGTGATCAGAGTAAAACGTCAGCCATCTCAGCACCCTGGAACCCCCAGGGTGGCACAAGGCTGGATGGGGCGTTCGTATAGTAGGGACGGTGCTGCCTCTAGCTTCGCTCGTTGTCCGCCGCTCGCTGCTCGCTTGCTCAGCCAAAAATGGCCCGTTTTTGGGCCGTTTTAGCCAGTTTTTGGGCAGTTCTTGCGTGCCGCGGCGAACAACGTGAGCGGAGCAAAACGTCAGCCATCTCAACACCCTGGAACCCCCCGGGTGGCACATGGATGGATGGGGCGTTCGTATAGCAGGGACGGTGCTACCTCTCGCTTCGCTCTCTGTCCGCTGCTCGACGCTCGCTATCTCAACCAAAATGGCCAGTTTTGGCCCATTTTTGGGCCGTTTTGGCCAGTTTTTGGGCAGTTCTTGTGTGCCGCAGCGAACGACGTGGGAGGAGCAAAACGTCAGCCATTTCGGCAACCTAGAACTCCCCGGGTGGCACAGGGCTGCATGGGGCATTCGTATAGCAGGGACGGTGCTTTATCTTGCTTCGCTCGCTGTCCACCACTCGCCACTCGCTCGCTCAGTCGAAAATGGCCAGTTTTGGTTCGTTTTTGGGCTGTTTTGGCCAGTTTTTGGGCAGTTCTTGCGTGCCGTGGCGAATGACATTAGCGGAGCAAAACGTCAGCCATCTCATAACCCTAGAACCCCTCGGGTGGCACAGGGCTGAATGGGTCATTCGTATAGCAGGGACGGTGCTGTCCGCCGCTCGTCGCTCGCTCGCTCAGCCAAAAATGGCCAGTTTTTGGGCAGTTCTTGCGTGCCGCAGCGAACGACGTGAGTGGAGCAAAACGTCAGCCATCTCAGCACCCTGGAACCCCCCGGGTGGCACAGGGCTGGATGGGGCGTTCGTATAGCAGGGACGGTGCTGCCTCTCGCTTCGCTCGCTGTCCGCCGCTCGCCGCTCACTCGCTCAGCCGAAAATGGCCAGTTTTGGCCTGTTTTTGGGTCTTTTTGGCTAGTTTTTGGGCAGTTCTTGCATGCCGCGGCGAACGACGTGAGCAGAGCAAAACGTCAACCATCTCAGCACCCTGGAACCCCCCGGGTGGCATAGGGCTAGATGGGGCGTTCGTATATCAGGGACGGTGCTGCCTCTTGCTTCGTCGCTGTCCGCCGATCGCTCGCTCAGCCGAAAATCCGCTTTTGGGCCGTTTTGGTCAGTTTTTTGGCAGTTCATGCGTGCCGCGGCGAACGACGTGAGCAGAGCAAAACATTAGTCATCTCAGCACCCTAGAACCCCCCGGTTGGCATAGGGCTGGATGAGGCATTCGTATAGCAGGGACGGTGCTGCCTCTCGCTTCGCTCGCTGTCCGCCGCTCGCTCGCTCAACCAAAAAGAGCCAGTTTTGGCCCATTTTTGGGTCGTTTTGGCCAGTTTTTGAGTAGTTCTTGCGTGCCGCGTCGAACGATGTTAGCGGAGCAAAACGTCAGCCATCTCAGCACCCTGGAACCCCCCGGGTGGCACAGGGCTGGATGGGGCGTTCGTATAGCAAGGACGGTGCTGCCACTAGCTTCACTCGATGTCCGCCGCTCGCCCCTCACGCGCTCAGCCAAAAAGGGCCAGTTTTGGCCCATTTTTAGGCCGTTTTGGCCAGTTTTTGGGTAGTTCTTGCGTGCCGCGGCGAACGACGTGAGCGGAGCAAAACCTCAGCCATCTCAGCACCCTGGAACCCCCGGGGTGGCACATGGCAGGATGGGGTTTTCGTATAGGAGGGACGGTGCTACCTCTCGCTTCGCTCGCTGTCTGCCGCTCGACGCTTGCTCGGTCAGCCAATAATAGCCAGTTTTGGCGCGTGTTTAGGCAGTTCTTGTGTGTTGCGGTGTAACATCCCATTAGTCCCACATCGGAAGTGGGCAATGTGTATGATTAGCTTATAAGGGCCTGATGAGTGTACTACGTTAAGTCCCGCTTAAGCATTTTGGTCCGCGGTTGCAAAGACCAAAATCGAGTTATTGGACAGTTAGCTCATCAGACCCGGGTCGTGACAGAGGTGGTATTAGAGCATAGTTTGAGGATTACTGAAATATTTGATATGTTGACATGCAAAATATATTGAGGGCTAATGAACTTTAGTGATTGGTGGAAATTTTTTTGATGCATTTTAGGAATCTAGGATGATGAGGATATTTGGTCCTCCTATTTCATTTGTTTCTGATTAATTAAGGGGGATGAAAGGATTGATCGAGGATACCAAATTAGAGTAGCGCAATGAAAGCATGGTGAACCAAATTTCATTGGTGGTAGAAAAACGGATGATGCAGATAGAGAAAATATTTGATGCTTTAAATTACCCTGATGATCGAAAGGTTTTTCTTGCCACCTTTATGCTGGAAGGAGAAGCTGAACACTGGTGGAGAATGATTAAGAGGATGTCTGAAATCAAACATGAGCCAATGACATGGAAGTTATTCCAAGAAAAGTTTAATGATAAATATTTTTCAGATTGTATGAGAGAGCAAAAAGAATTGGAGTTCTTGAATCTTATCCAGGGAAGTATGACGGTTACAAAGTATGAATCTAAATTCACTGAGCTCTCCAGGTTTGCCACACATATGACTGATGATGAATCTAGAAAAGCAAGAAGGTTTGAAAGGGGATTACGACCAGCAATAAGAAGCCGAATGTCAGCTCTAAAATTACAAACATATGCTGATACGGTAGAAAGAGCTTTGAAAATTGAAAGAGACATGGAGGAAATTCAAGAAATCATTGGCAAGAACAAAAGGGACAAATTTACTGGCAAAAGCAGGAGAGAAAATGAATATGAAGCTAGTAACAAGAGGTTTAAGACATCTGGATTTGAGAAAAGGAAACCATTGTGGAGGACTCAGTCATGTGCAAATTGCGGATTAAATCATGAAACAAGTCAGTGTTTTCGGGTGACTGGGGCATGTTTTGGTTGTGGAAAGTTGGATCATCAAATAAAAGATTGCCCTTTGAGGAAGAAGAAAGAGCCACTGTCTCCTAGACCCTCAGCCCATGCTAGAGTGTACGCTATCACTGAACAAGATTCTAAAGCTTCTAAATCAGTGGTGGAAGGTATTCTTCATGTTTCTAAAAGGAATGCAAAAGTTTTGTTTGATCCCGGCTCCAACTTATCGTTTGTTTCACAATACATTGCTTGTCACTTGGATATTCTACCTAAACCCCTAGATTATATGTTATATGTAACAACTACTGTTGGAGATTCATTGCCAACAAACTTGGTCTACCCATCTTGTTTGATCTCTATTGAAGCCCACGAACTCCTTGCTGATTTGATTCTCCTAGAGATCCAAGGCTTTGATATTATACTTGGCATGGATTGGTTATCTTCTCATCACGCTAGTATTGATTGTTACAAAAAAATAATTACTTTCTGCATACCAAATCAGCCTATATTTTTCTTTGAGGGCATTAGGCATGATTTGCCTCCTTGCTTGATATCAGCACTTCAAGTTTATCGTCTTATGCAGAAAGATTGTTTTTGTTATATGGTGTGTGTAAAGGAGCATTCAAATCAGGAAACCCACCTAGATGAAATTGTAGTGGTCAAAGAATTCCCTGATGTATTCCCAGATGACTTGCCTGGTTTACCTCTAGATAGAGAGGGTGAATTTGCTATTGATCTGGTCTCTAGTACAACCCCAATATCTAAGCCTCCCTACAGAATGACACCACTCGAGCTAGAGGAATTAAAGAAGCAAATACAAGAATTATTAGATAAGGGTTTCATACGACCCAATGTATCCCCATGGGTTGCTCCGGTACAATTAGTGAAGAAGAAGGATGGAACATTGAGGCTTTGTATTGATTATAGATAGTTGAATCAGGTGACCATCAAAAATAAGTATCCCATACCTAGAATTGATGATTTGTTTGATCAACTACAGGGTGCACAAGTATTCTCTAAGATTGACCTGAGGTCAGGTTACTATCAGTTGAGGATCAAGGAGGAGGATATTTCAAAAACAGCTTTCAGAACTCGATATGGTCATTATGAATTCTTGGTGATGCCTTTCGGTTCGACAAATGCCCCTGCAGCTTTTATGGAACTAATGAATAGGATATTTCAACCGCTCTTGGATATATGTGTAATTGTATTTATTGATGACATATTGGTGTATTCAAAGAGTAATCAGGAGCATGAGGAACACTTGAGAGATGTGTTGTCCATACAAAGAGAAAAGAAGTTGTATGCGAAGTTCAGCAAATGTGAATTTTGGTTGAATGAAGTTGCTTTCTTAGGCCATGTGATTTCAGGGAAAGGTATATCTGTTGATCCAAGGAAAATAGAAGCTGTAGTTGAATGGGAAGTACCAACAAATGTAACAGAAGTTCGAAGCTTTTTGGGCATGGCAGGTTATTACAAGAGATTTGTGGAGGGATTTTCTCGAATCGCTCAACCTCTCACCAACCTCACTAAAAAGAATATGAAATTTGTATGGGGTGATGATTGTGAGCAAAGTTTTCAAGAGTTAAAAAGAAGATTGACTAGTGCCCCTATTCTCACTATTCCAAGTGGTAGTGAGGGATTTATAGTTTATACTGATGCTTCAAGAAAAGGCCTAGGATGTGTTTTGATGCAGGAAGGGAGAGTAATTGCTTATGCTTCTAGGCAACTTAAAGGTTATGAATTGAATTATCCAACTCATGATTTGGAATTAGCAGCAATTATTTTTGCTCTAAAGATTTGGAGACATTATTTGTATGGTCGACAATTTGAAATCTTCACAGATCACAAGAGTTTAAAATACATTTTCACTCAGAAAGAGTTAAACATGAGGCAGCAAAGATAGATAGAACTTCTGAAGGATTATGATTGTGCCATCCGTTATCACTCGGGCAAAGCCAATGTTGTAGCTGATGCACTTAGTAGGAAATCTACAAGTTTTATGGCTAGTCTGGTTGTGAAGCAATGGAAGTTATTAGAAGAAAATTTTGATTTGAAAGCTTTGAGGAAAGAGCAAGACTCGATGATATTGATGGCCTCCATTCAAGTGCAATCCGATTTATTCAACAAATTAAGGAAGGACAATTACGAGATCCACATTTAATCTACTTGAGGAATGAAGTAGAAAAGGAATTGAAGCCACAATTTCAAGTTTCAAAGGATGGCCTATTGAGATTTGGGGAGAGGGTATGTGTACCAAATGAACCAGATATCAAGAATCAAATCCTAAAGGAAAGTCATACTTCAAAGTATACCATACATCCTGGGAGCACTAAGATGTATAGAGATCTTCAAAGTCATTATTGGTGGGAAGGCATGAAGAAGGAAATTGCAATGTATGTTTCAAAATGTTTGACTTGTCAGCAAATCAAAGTAGAACACCAAAGACACGGAGGGTTGTTACAACCTTTAGATATTCCCTGAATGGAAATGATAATGCATTACTATGGATTTTTTGTTTCAGGACTACCCAGAACCTCTAAAAAAAGCATGATGCTATTTGGGTTATCATTGATAGGTTAACAAAATCTGCACATTTCCTACCGATTAATATGACTTATTCGTTTGATAGACTTGCAGATTTATATGTCAGTGAAATAGTAAGACTTCATGGTATTCCAAAGGAGATCATCTTCGATAGAGACTCCAGATTTCTCTCTAGATTCTCGGAGAAGATTACAGGAATCTATGGGCACTAAAGTTAAGTTTAGTATGCAAGATATCATCCTCGGGATGGATGGTCACCGAGAAAGAACAATTCAAACACTTGAGGATTTGCTTAGAGCCTATGTTATGGATTGGAAAGGTGAATGGGATAAGGATATTTCACTTGTTGAGTTCACTTATAATAATAGTTATCATTCAAGTATTCAGATGGCTCCTTTTGAAGCTTTATATGGGCGAAAGTGCATAACACCTATATGTTGGGAAGAAGTTGGTGACAGAAAGCTGTTAGCACCGGACAAGGTACAAGAAACTTCCGAGAAAATTCAAGTTATAAGGAAAAGGTTAAAAGCGCTTCGAGTCGTCAAAAGAGTTATCCTAGATAATAGAAGACGAGATATTGAGTTTGAAATCGGAGATTTTGTATTCTTGAAAGTCTCCCCTTCCAAAGGCATTATTAGGTTTGGGAAGAAAGGAAAGTTAAACCCCAGATTTATTGGACCTTTTGAGGTTCTCGAGAGGGTTGGTTTTGTCGCTTACAGGATTGCCTTGCCACCAGCATTGAGTCATGTCCATGATATATTTCATGTCTCGATGATTAGGAAGTATATATATGACCATTCTCACATCATTAAGTATGAGTTGGTGGAGATTGATAAAGATTTATCTTATATGGAAGAGCCTATTCAGATCGTTGATAAGAAAGAAAAAGTCCTAAGGAATCGGGTCATCCCTCTGGTTCAAGTAATTTGGAGACATCATTCTGGAGAGGAGACAACATGGGAGCTAGAGGAGGAAATTGAAAAGGTTTACCCCCGTGTTTTCATCGATAGAGGTACGATAAATTTAGAGGACTAAATTTTTCTTTTAAGGGGGGGAGAGTGTAACACCCCTCATTTCCGAATTTTCGTATAAATTTCTGGTGATAATGTAAGCATTTATTTTAAATTGACAAAAGAAATAGAGTATGAATCAGAGGTAACTTATTTGTAATATTTGGGAGATCTGTTCAAAAAAAAAAAAAAAAGAATCTGAGGACCTATATGTAAACCCTAAGGACTTAATCGTGAATATGATAAAAACAAGGACTAAACTGCGAAACACACAAAATGACAAATTTCACCGTTTAAGCCTCTCTGCCTTCGTTCTTAAGGAATCAGAGAAGGCAGCTCGTGGGTGATCAAAGAAAGAAATAAAGAAAGAAAGAAGAAGAAGAAGAAGAAGAAGAAGAAGAAGAAGAAGAAGAAGAAAAAAATTGGGGTTTTTAGGGTTCTTGCTTTAATCTTTTCATTTCGGGTCAAAATTCTCAAAGGCAAATGTTCTAACCCCATCCTACAGAATTTTTAGTCTCTGTTTTTATGTTGATTTAAAATAAATTGAAGGATTTCTATTTAGAAACTGATATGTCTCTCTTTGGACATAGAACCATGGATTCTGAAGTTTTTTTTTCGGTAAACTGACCCCTATACACTGTTTCAGCTATAAGTTTCAGTACAAAATGTGAATTTGGGCAGGAACTATTTTGTTTGAAATTAGACTCTTATATCTTCCTTTTGACACTGATTTTGTAGATTTTGGACACCGAATACTTACCCAAACATCTGTTTCAATTGAGCCTATAGAAGCTGTAAAACAGGGTTCAAGATTTCTGACCTGTTGATACTAAAATGCCTATAACTCCCTGTTGAAAATTTTGGAATTCAATTGCCTACCCTATTATCTGTTGAATCTGACCCTATAAATTATGCAAAACAGTGATTGTGTTTTTGACCTTGTGTTACCAAATCAAAGGTAACTCCGCGTTGGGAACCCTGTTTCATATGAAATCTGTTCCATTAGAATATAGATTGATATATGGTTCGACCATAGCTTTCTTACGGGTATTGGAGCATAATTGATATTTTGAAGTATTTGTTTGATGTGCCACTGGAATTCTGTCCGAAATCAAGCTTTGGTCAATTTCGCGTATTCTGCTCCGTTCCTTTGGATATTTGAATTCGTCTAACCTTCTTATTGGAATTGAGCTAAATATGATTGGAATCCCTGTACACTCTTGTTTTTATTTCATTCCAAATCTGAATACATTTGTGAGAGATTTGTTCTTTGTTTCGTATTGTCTCGAAAAGGCACATGCACGTTTGTTGTTCCGCGTGTGCTTCCGATATATGCTACTTATTGTTAAAACTGCCCTCTTGTACTCTGGTGTGTGGGATTGTCTGGACCTTTGCTAGAAATGGTAAAGGGTATGCGCTTATTACCCGCTCTGTGGGGTCCCGCCGTGGGATATTCGGACCTTTGCCGAAATGGTAAAGGGTATGTGCTTAGAGCTGCGATGCTCTGCCGGCCTCCTCGACTTCACCTAGACGTGGGTGGATGGATCTCCCAGGACGTGGGAGACTTTTGTCAGTGGTCATTCGATATGGATGAATCACATTCTGACTGAGATCCTACCACACCTTCTATATGTTTGATATGACATCCGAGTTTTGGTGAGTTATTTTTGTTCATGCTCCGGATAAGAATGATATGATTGCAACGTCAAGGACGACGTTTGAGCTTCGACGATATTTGTTTTTGATATGCTCAAATGCTTCATTCATCGATGAATTTGCTTGAAATGTTCCATATGCCGTTGATATGCTTTTGAACATTTTATATGCCATTGATAAGCCCCGATATGTTTCCTTTGTTACTGATATGCTCCAATTACTCTATGCCCCAATCTATCAGGAACCAAATATGTAAGATTGAAAGGACAATTGTGTTTCTGCTCTTAATGATATTATGTCTACGAAAATCGTATATTCTGCCTTGTATTTTGAAACTGTATCTCTTCGGAAGTTGTACTATTTTGATATGGATATGTTAGTCACTTGCTGAGCTCTTTATGCTCACCCCGTTTGTTGATAAATTTTTCAGAATAGCATATTGCTTGCTTAAATGTTAAGATTGAGCTGAGGCGGTGGAAAGTTTAGAAGATTTTGGGCAGATTTTTGTTAGCATATGTGTATTTGTTGTATAAGATACTCTGCATCTTATGAAATGTGACGATGATTCTAAACCTGTGGATTTTGTGTAAGATAAAGGATCCCTCATGTATAGGATTTTGGAATGTTAAGTTAAATTCGTGTAATGATATGATCTTATGGAAATCGTTGGTTTGGTGACTGCATAGACTTCCCCATTTGTGAATTTATGTTGTGGTTATTATTTTGTTGAGTTAAGTTCTAATTGTATGAATTATCGAGTGATGTGTGGTATGTTTATGAATTGCATAGGGTTATGAATTTGTAGACTATAGAGGTGAAATTTTTGATCTGAATGTTTTCTTAGTGACCTCAAATGTGTGCTTGGATCCTGGGTTAGTTATGATGAAAACTTTAAATATTGTCGATATTTTGAGGGTCGTGACACGCGGTGAACGACGTGAGCGGAGCAAAACATCAGCCATCCCAGCACCCTGGAACCCCCCGGGTGGCACAGGGCTGGATGGGGCATTCATATAGCAGGGACAGTGCTGCCTCTCGCTTCGCTCGCTGTACGCCGCTCGCCGCTCGCTCGCTCAGCCGAAAATGGCCAGTTTTGGCCAGTTTTTGGGCTGTTTTGGCCAGTTTTTGTGCATTTCTTGCGTGCCGCGGCGAATGACGTGAGCGGATCAAAACGTCAGCCATCTCAGCACCCTGGAACCCCCGGGGTGGCACAGGGCTGGATGGGGCGTTCGTATAGCAGGGATTGTGCTGCCTCTCGCTTCGCTCGCTGTCCGCCGCTCGACGTTCGCTCGCTCTGCCAAAAATGGTCAGTTTTGGCCCGTTTTTGGGCTGTTTTGGCTAGTTTTTGGGCAGTTCTTGCGTTCCACGGCGAACGACGTGAGTGGAGCAAAACATCAGCCATCTCAGCACCCTGGAACCCATTGGGTGGCACAGGGCTGAATGGGGCGTTCGTATAGCAGGGACGGTGCTGCCTTTCGCTTCGCTCGTTGTCCGCCGCTCGCCGCTTGCTCGCTCAGCCAATAATGGCCAGTTTTGGTGCGTCTTTGAGCAGTTTTTGTGTGCCGTGGCGAACGACGTGAGCGGAGCAAAACATCAGCCTTCTCAGCACCCTAGAACCCCACGAGTGGCACAGGGATGGATGGGGCGTTCGTATAGCAGGGACGATTCTGCCTCTCGCTTCGCTCGCTCGCTCAACCAAAAATGGCCTATTTTGTTCCGTTTTTGGGCCATTTTGGCCAGTTTTTTTGCTGTTCTTGCGTGATCGCGGCGAACGACGTGAGCGGAGCAAAACGTCAGCCATCTCAGCACCCTGGAACCCACTAGGTGGCACAGGGCTGGATAGGGCATTCGTATAGCAGGGACGGTGTTGCCTCTCGCTTCCCTCGCTGTCCGCCGCTCGCCGCTCGCTCGCTCAGCCAAAAATGGCCAGTTTTGGCATGTTTTTGGGCTGTTTTGGCCAGTTCTTGCGTGCCGCGGCGAACGACGTGAGCGGTGCAAAACGTCAGCCATCTCAGCACCCTAGAACCCCCCGAGTGGCATAGGGATGGATGGGGCGTTCGTATAGCAGGGACGATTCTGCCTCTCGCTTCGCTCGCTCGCTCAGCCAAAAATGGCCTGTTTTGTTCCGTTTTTGGGCCATTTTGGCCAGTTTTTTGGTAGTTCTTGCGTGATCGCGGCGATCGACGTGAGCGGAGCAAAACGTCAGCCATCTCAACACCCTGGAACCCCCTGGGTGGCACAGGGCTGGATGGGGCTTTCGTATAGCAGGGACGGTGCTGCCTCTCGCTTCGCTCGCTGTCCGCCGGTCGTCGAAGCTCGCTCAGCCAAAAATGGCTAGTTCTGGCCCGTTTTTGGGCCGTTTTGGCCAGTTCATGGGCAGTTCTTGCGTGCCGTGGCGAACGACGTGAGCGGAGCAAAACGTCAGCCAACTCAGCACCCTGGAACCCCCCGGGTGGCACAGGGCTGGATGGGGAGTTCGAATAGCTGGGACAGTGCCACCTCTCGCTTCACTCGCTCTCTGTCGCTCGCCGCTCGCTCGATCAGCCAAAAATGGCCAGTTTTGGCCCTTTTTGGGTCGTTTTGGCAAATTTTTAGGCAGCTCTTGCGTGCCGCGGCGAACGACGTGAGCGGAGCAAAACGTCAGCCATCTCAGCAACTTGGAACCCCCCGGGTGGCACAGGATTGCATGGGGCGTTCGTATAGCAGGGATGGCGCTGCCTCTCGCTTCGCTCACTGTCCGCCGCTCGCCGCTCGCTCGCTCAGCCAAAAAGGGCCAGTTTTGGCCCGTTTTTAGGCAGTTTTGGCCATTTTTTGGGCAGTTCTTACGTGCCGCATCGAACGATGTGTGCGGAGCAAAATGTCAGCCATCTCAGCACCCTGGAACCCCCCGGGTGGCACAGGGCTGGATGGGGCATTCGTATAGCAGGGACGATGCTGCCTCTCGCTTCGCTCGTTGTCCGCCGCTTGCCGTTCGCTCGTTGTCCGCCGCTCTATCACGACCTTAGCTGGAATTGCCTACGGCGTGAGGCACCCTTGCGGCCAAAGACGCGAACTTATCTTGCATTGCCTAAGTCGCGCTTCGCCCTTGCGATCTTGCTCCGCAAGGATCAGCCCACTTTGTAACCTCTCGCAGGTCCCTAAGGACCTGTAAAAGAGAAAGAAGTTAGTTCGAAAGAACGAGCAACAGACAAGTCCCGAAGTCTCGCGAAAATGGAAGCTTTACAAGTAATTCGACGAACACCATGTGATATGAATGAGCAAGTTGATTATAATTCTGCCAAAGACCCTTTAACTATTTATCAAGGACCAATGACAAGAGCGAAAACTAAAAGGATGAAAGAAGCCTTAACTTGTTTATTAGAAGGCATTTGGAAGGAGCAAGCTAGTCAAAACTTGGTCAAGGTTCTATGTATACAAGAAGTGCCTAAAATAATCAACCTGATTCAAATAAGTCAACATCATGAAGAGAAATTCCAACCTTGAGAGAAGGATGAATTTTTAGCCATTTTTGAAGAATAAAGGTCATTCAGCCATATTGGACCATATTAGGATTTGTGGGCTTATTCATGAATAATTATTCAAAACAATTCAATGTAGATTCATGAGTAATCTACATTCATGCATTAGGAATATAAATGTCATTTAATATATTTATTCCCTTTATACTTTGCCTTTGTACTATATAAACAAGGCTAACTCTCTTTGTAAGAGCACATTTTGGAGAAGTATATTCGGCTTACAACATCAGTGAGTGTTTTGTTTTTAAGTTCTTGTATGAACTTTGGACTTATCAAGCATTTCTGTTCGTGGCGTTCAAAACCCAAGAAAAATCTTTGTTTTTCCTTTCAACTTATCAAGCTTCTTAGTTTGTGGCGTTTTAAGGGAATCAAAGTACTATTCTAATTACTTCATCAAATTTTCATTGATTATGTTATTAGAATAGTTTTCCTAACTTCAATCTTGAACGATCCATCTTGTTTCAAATCGTTGGAGGGAGTCAATTGGCATTCCTTATGTATCATAGCTCTTTAGCTATCGGGGTATATGGTTGTTAAGTTGAAGATTTCCATCATTTGGTATCAGAGCTCGGCTCAAGTTTGAGGTTTGCGTATCTATTTATTTGCTATCTTTTAGATTTTCTTTTCTTTTCTCTTCTTCTTCTTTTCTTTGGCCAATATCTATATTTATTGTTCTTCTTTCATCTTTATTATTGTGCTTCTTGTGTTATTACTATTCTTATTTGTAATTCCACACTTTATGGTATAAAAAAAAAAAGAGATCAAAAAGTAAAAAAAAAAAAAAAAGAGAAAATCAAAGGCTAAAAAAAAAAAAAGAGAGAGAGGGAAAATCAAAGGTTAAAAAAAAAAAAAAGAGATCAGAATTAGAAAAAAAAAATTACGGATTCAAAGAATACTTGCAAGTTACAGAATTTGATCTTTGTTCATTTGAATTTCTATTTCGATTTGGAAATCTTTCTTCATTTCTAAAAAAAAAAAAGAAATTCTAGTATTTGCTTATGATTAAAGTGCATTACACACACCATAATTCAATCAAAACTAAAGTGCATTACCCAGATTCACTTCTTGAGTATGGTGCTCCTTTGTTTTCTTACCATTCTTTAATGTATATACACGTAGAAAAAGCGACACCAAGAGGCAAGAAACCGTTTAGATTCTTTAACATGTGGAGTACTCATCCTCAATTTCTTGATGTTATTAGATCTGCTTGGAATGTTAAAGTGCATGGATCCCCCCCTTACATCTTATGTCAAAAGCTCAAAGCCTGTAAAGCAGCACTAAAGGAGTGGAATACAAATACCTTTGGCAATATTAACACCATAGTTCAATTTTACAGAAAGGAACTAATGTCATTGCAACATGAGCAGCAACTTCAGCCAAATGATGAAAATATTATCTACAAAGAGACAGAAGCCAGAAATAACTTCATGCAAGCCTTAAAACAGGAGGAAAATTTTGCAAAGCAGAAGTCTCGACAGCATTGGCTTACACTAGGGGATTCCAATACTAAATTTTTCTATGCTTCAATTGCTACTCGAATGGCTGTTAACCGTATCAGTAAATGCAGAGACAAAGATGATAATCTTATTGAGAATTTAGATGAGGTTAAAGCACAAAAAAATAATTTTTTTATTCCTTACTCAATCAAGATGGGAAACTTAATAACATTCATGTGGAGCCGACTAGAAAACTTGATTCGGAAGCTATTTCAATCCTCAATGCCCCAATTATAGATGACGAAATTGTATGTGTTGTCTTTAAGTCACCAAAGCACAAAAGCCCAGGTCCAGATAGATTTCTAGCTGAATTTTACCAAACTGCTTGGTCTATTATTAGAAATGATGTGATCAAGGCTTGCCAACATTTTTTCTCTTCAGGTCATATTATTAGAGAG
Source organism: Musa schizocarpa (assembly GCA_900464855.2). NCBI lineage: Eukaryota > Viridiplantae > Streptophyta > Magnoliopsida > Zingiberales > Musaceae > Musa > Musa schizocarpa. The sequence continues at coordinate 22,080,619 of LS990921.1, forward strand.
ATGAATTGCACTTTTATTTCCTTAATTCCAAATAATGCAGGGGCAGATTCACTAGAGAACTATCGACCCATATCATTATGCAACTTTATTTACAAGATCATCTCCAAAGTATTGGCAAATAGAATGCAAAAGGTAATACACAAGATCATTAGCCCAAATCAAGCTGCTTTCATCAAAGGGAGAAGTATACATCATAACATTTTGCTTGCTAATGACTTGGTCAAAGATTTGTATTCAAAAGCAAGAGGGACAAAAATCTGTTTTAAAGCTGATTTACGGAAAGCCTTTGATTCAATTAATAGGAAGTTTATCTATAAGATGCTCCTCGATATGAACTTCCCACAGCAATGGGTTTATTGGATTCAATCTTGCTTGGAAACTCCAAAGTTTTTTATACTCTTTAATGGCTCACCAATTGGTTTTTTTGTGAGCACGAATAGCATCCAACAAGGTGATCCACTCTCTCCTTATCTTTTTACTATTGCAATGGAAGGACTTAGCTGTATGTTGGAACACGCAGTCTTAAATGGCAGCATTAAGGTACCCATTGCTGGTTCTGTTCATATATCATATATAACATTTGCAGATGACTTACTTATCTTTCTCCAAAATGAACCAACTTCAGTAAAGCACCTAGCTACTATTATGAATGGCTTTGGTATGGTTTCTAGACTTCAGTTAAATCATGCGAAAAGTAAAGTATATATGAGCCCTTACGTTGAGGATAATGTCTTTATTGCACAAACTTTGGGGCTTAGTGAGGGAAGATTGCCAGTTCCTTATTTGGGTCTCCCGCTCATATCCACAGGCAATCACAAAACCCACTGTCAGCCTATCTTGCAAAAAATAAAGAATAGAATTTTTTCTTGAAAAAATAGGTTTCTATCAAAAGCAGGACGACTCGAACTCATCCGTTCGGTATTGCACTCCTACTCTATATATTGGTGTAATGAATTTCTTCTGCCTGCTGGACTTCTCCAAGATATTGAACGGTTAAGAATGAACTTCTTCTGGAATGGCACAAATGAGAAGGCAATGCATATGGTAAATTGGGATAGCATTTGCAAACCGAAAGATGAAGGGGGGTTAAACTTGAGAAATACTAGAGATTGGAATCAAGCATGTCTGGTGTAGCAATTGTGGGATCTTTTGCAAAACAAATGTTCCTTATGGTCACATTGGGTTTCTGCAAGGTATCTTTCAAAGGAATCGATCTGGGAAATTTCAAGAAGAACATACCACTCTGCAGCTTGGAAAGGAATTTTAAAGGCAAGGAATTGGCTAATCAAACACATTTCCTATGCAATCTCTTCTGGAACTAGTATTAATATGTGGTACGATCCTTGGGTGAATGGGAAGAGTATATTTCAATTATATGGTGATAGAATACGAAAAGATCTTGGGGCTCCCAAAGATTGGAACGTTTCTGAGTTCATTGCTAACGGTACCTGGCGTCTCCCTAATCCTATTTCTCCCGAAATGTTCTCACTTTGGCCGACTATTATAGCTATTCCAATCAGGAACAAATCTTCAGATATACTTATTTGGCCTCATGACAATGGCAAATTTAGTGCCACATCCGCATGGAATCAAATTAGGCAAAGAAATAACAAATGGGTCCCAAGCAGTTGGACATGGGATCGACCGGGATCACAAAGACATTCCTTATGTACATGGCAGGCCTTTCTCAATAAACTACCTACAATAGACAATATGAAAAGAAGAGGTATCTATCATGTTAACCGATGCTCCCTTTGTATGCAACAAGAAGAAACCGTTGACCACCTCTATTTTGCTTGTGATTATACAAAATGGATATGGAAGGAGATTCTCCAGCAATTTGAACTCAATAGACCGCCGCAACCAAACTTGCACCAAGAACTAGGCGACCTCATGCAATGTTTCTCAAGAAAAGGGCCTCTCACACAACTAGCAAAGGTTACTTTCAGATGCGCTATTTGGTGGATGTGGAAGGAGAGATGTAATAGAATATTTGAATGTCAATACACAAACAATGCTTAGCTATTGAAAGAGATTATTAGAGACTCAAGATCCTGTATGGAGCAAGATCTCAAACCGGAGCACTTTACCCAAAGAGAAAAAGATATTTTTATCAAATTTAATTTTGCTATTAGCGAAAGATCTTGGGAATGATGCCAAATTATGTACCCACAGGTAATTTTGATATATCTGGATAAACATTTTCTATGTTAATTATAATTATGAGTTATAGTCTACAGCATGTGTAGTCATAACTATCGCATTCGAACTCCATGAGTTACTTAGCTTTGTCTATGACTTGTATAGATAAAGCTATTTGTAAAAACTTTTCACATAATCAATTTACTTTTACTTATCAAAAAAATAATTCAAAAGAATTTGAAAATTTGGGAGGAATGTTGGCCACATGTGGAGTTTGCTTATAACAGAAGTGTACATGCTACAACAAACCATTCCCCATTTGAAGTTGTGTACAGGTTCAATCCATTAACTCCTATGGATTTGCTACCTTTACCTTTGGAAATGGCCAATTTGGATGGTAAGCAAAAAGCCGATTTTGTCAAAGCATTGCATGAAAGGGTCCAGATACAAATTCAAAAGAAAACTCTACAATATGAGAAACAACACAACAAAGGCCGAAAGCAAGTAGTATTTGAAACTGGTGATTAGGTTTGGGTACACTCGAGGAAGGAAAGATTTCCTAACCAAAGGAAGTATAAACTAATGCCAAGAGGAGATGGTCCATTTCGAGTCTCTTAAAAAATCAATGACAACGCATACAAGTTGGAACTACCGGGTGAGTATTGTAATGTTAGTGCAACTTTCAATGTTTCTGATTTATCTTTGTTTGATGCAGGTGATGAAGACACTGATTCGAGGACGAATCCTTTCAAGGAAAGGGGGAATGATATGAATGAGCATGTTGATTATAATTCTGCCAAAGACCCTTTAACTATTCATCGAGGACCAATGACAAGAGCGAAAACTAAAAGGATGAAAGAAGCCTTAACTTGTTTATTAGAAGGCATTTGGAAGGAGCAAGCTAGTCAAAACTTGGTCAAGGTTCTATGGATACAAGAAGTACCTAAAATAATCAACCTGATTCAAATAAGTCAACATCATGAAGAGAAATTCCAACCTTGAGAGAAGGATGAATTTTTAGCCATCTTTGAAGAATAAAGGTCATTCAGCCATATTGGACCATATTAGGATTTGTGGGCTTATTCATGAATAATTATTCAAAACAATTCAATGTAAATTAATGAGTAATCTACATTCATATATTAGGAATATAAATGTCATTTAATATATTCATTCCCTTTATACTTTGCCTTTGTACTATATAAACAAGGCTAACTCTCTTTGTAAGAGCACATTTTGGAGAAGTATATTCGACTTACAACACCGGTGAGTGTTTTATTTTTAAGTTCTTGCATGAACTTTGGACTTATCAAGCATTTCTGTTTGTGGCGTTCAAAACCCAAGAAAAATCTTTGTTTTTCCTTTCAACTTATCAAGCTTCTTAGTTTGTGGCGTTTTAAGGGAATCAAAGTACTATTCTAATTACTTGATCAAATTTTCATTGATTATGTGATTAGAATAGTTTTCCTAACTTCAATCTTGAACGATCCATCTTGTTTCAAATCGTTTGAGGGGGTCAATTTTCATTCCATATGTATCATAGCTCTTTAGCTATCGGGGTATATGGTTGTTAAGTTGAAGATTTTCATCACTCTGTGCACAAGAGAAAAGAGGGAGAGGGAGAAAAACAAGGCTTTCAAGGATGAACGAACAGCTGTAAGCCCACAAACAGCCGCTCACCTGGTCCTGGGCGCAAAGACAAGTTCCCATAAAGGTCATGTGCGAACTTGTGAAAGAGATCTCAACGCCCGGTATATAACCGAAGCCCCATCCAGCCATGTGCCACCCGGGGGGTTCCTAGGGTCTGAGATGGCTGACGTTTTGGTGAGCGGAGGTAGTTCTCCGCTCACCTCCCGCGGCACGCGAAAATAGAGCTGTTTTGGGGCTGTTTTGCTCGGTTCGGTGAGCGGTCGCTTTGCAACGCTGTAGCTTATTCGAACTTACATATTTGCAAGCAAAATGATCCAAAACTAAGAGAAAACATGCTGCCAAGCAGTTGTACATGCAAGTGTGAGCGACGAACGGTTCGTTGAACGAAGTTGTTGCGAGTGCACGATGATCGTTCGTGACATTCTCCCCCACTTAAACTGTCGACGTCCTCGTCGACGCTTGTTGGTAGTTGTTGATGACTTCCTCTTCATATCGCAGGGCGTCTTCAGGCTCCCAACTGGCTTCAGTTCGGGGAAGCTTTCGCCACTTCTCCAAGTACTCTGTTTGCTCCGCTCCGTTAGATAGCTTCATCTTGCGATCCGCCAGAATGGTTTTCACTCGCTTCTCGTAGGAGGCCGTGATGGGAGGTAGCCGAGTTGGAACACTTCTGGAAGCATCTCACAGATCCGAGTGGTAGGCTTTTAGGTTGCTGGCGTGAAGAACGTTATGAATTTTGAACCACACCGGCAGCTGCAACTTGTAAGAGACATTGCCTACCCTGCTGATAATTGGGAAGGGCCCTTCATACTTACGCACCAATCCTTTGTGGACTCTGTTCCTGAAGAATTGGAGTGATGCTGGTTGGAGCTTTACCAACACCAAATCGCCAACTTTGAACTCTTGTGGTCGCCTTCCCAAGTCCGCACACTTCTTCATCCGTTTTGCCGCCTTCTCCAAGTAAGCCCGCACAATATCTACATTTCGATGCCATTCCTTTGCGAAATGATAGGCCGATGGACTACTCCCAGTATACCCAATCGCCATGGTGTGTGGAGTCAACGGTTGTTGTCCTGTGATAATCTCGAAGGGGTTCTTGTTGGATGCAGAGCTCCGCTGCAAGTTGTAGGAGAATTGGGCAATGTCCAACAGCTTCACCCAATCTCGTTGATTGGCACTCACGTAGTGCCGAAGATATTGCTCCAAGAGCGAGTTTATTCTTTCAGTCTGGCCATCCGTCTGGGGGTGGAGGCTTGTAGAGAAGTATAACTTTGACCCCAACAATTTGAATAGCTCGGTCCAGAATCGTCCCAGGACCGAGCATCTCGATCACTAATGATATTGTGTGGGACTCCCCAATACTTCACTACATTCTACATCATCAGTCTGGCCGCCTCTTCTGCTGAACAGTGTAGGGGAGCAGCAATGAAAGTTGCACACTTTGAAAACCGATTGACTACCACGAGTATCGATCCGAGTCCCCCTACAGGTGGCAAGCTTTATATGAAGTCTAAGGAAATGCTCTCCCACGACCTTTCTGGTACGGGCAACGGCTCCAAAAGCCCCATCGGCTTCCGCTGCTCCACCTTGTCTTGTTGGCAAGTAAGGCATGTTCGAACATATTCCTCCACATCAATCCCCATCTTCGGCAAGTAAAAGGCCCTCTCCACGAGAGCCAACGTTTTGTGAATGCCCGGGTGTCCAGCCCAAAGGGAATCATGACACTCTTTTAAGAGTTCACGCCTTAAATTGTCCACTCGAGGAACATAGACCCTATTCCCTTTTGTGTAAACAAGTCCCTCCTTGACCCAAAATTGTCGTGCCTTGCCTTCTTTGATGAGCTGCATCAGGATAACTGCCTGGGGATCACTATACAGTCCATCCTTGATTCGGGAAAGGAAGTTGGAGTGCAACTGACTTGCTTAGCCTCTGCCCTCTAGTTATGCAGCATTCACGCATTCCACCTTCCGACTTAGCGCATCGGCCACGACATTCACATTCCCAGGCTTGTACTCCATCGCCATATCAAATTCAGCTAGGAAGTCCTGCCACCATGCCTGATTTGGGGAGAGCTTCTTCTGAGTTTGGAAATAGCTCAGGGCGATGTTGTCTGTCCTCAGCACAAATCGCGACTCGAGGAGGTAGTGTCGCCAAACTCGCAGACTGTGGATCACTGCTGTCATCTCTTTCTCATGCACTGGATACCGCCTCTCGGCTCGTTGAGTTCGCGGCTCTCGTAGGCCACCGGATGACCTTCCTGCATGAGTACTCCCCCAATAGCGAAGTCCAAAGCATCTGTATGGACTTCAAAGGGCTCTCCATAGTTTGGCAATTTGAGCATTGGTTCTTCTAGAAGAGCAGCCTTCAGATCTTGGAATGCTATCTCACATTTGTCAGACCACTTCCAAGGCTGCTCCTTCTTCAGCAACTCCGTCAGTGGGGTTGCCCGCTTCGAATATCCCGCGATGAAGCATCGATAGTAGTTGACGAAACCAAGGAAGGATCTCAACTCTGGCACCTTATTTGGAGTTCGCCATTCCGCAACTGCTTGCACCTTCGACTTATCCATCCGAATGGAGCCATCACCGATTCGTTGCCCCAAGAATAGGATCTCAGTCTGAGCAAATTAGCATTTCTCCCTTTTTACGAATAGAGTGTTCTCCCTGAGAACTTTGAAAATCGTCCAAAGGTGCTTGACGTGCTCATCGAGCGTTTGGCTGTAGACGACGATATCGTCTAGGTAGACGACCACGAACTTATCCAAATACTCTTTGAATAGCTGGTTCATGAGAGTACAGAATGTGGCCGGAGCGTTGGTTAAGCCGAAAGGCATCACTAAGAACTCAAATGCTCCATATCTGGTCACACAGGTAGTCTTTGCTTCGTCGCCTTCAGCAATGCACATCTGTCAATACCCCGACCGAAGGTCGAGTTTTGAGAAATACTTTGCCTTGCCCAATTGATCGAACAAGTCCGCAATGAGCGGGATGGGATACTTATTCTTCACTGTCACTTTGTTGAGGGCTCGATAGTCGACGCATAATCGAATGCTCCCATCTTGTTTCTTCTGGAAGAGAACTGGAGCTCCGAAAGGTGCTTTAGAGCTGCGGATGAGACCACCGCTTAGCAGTTCACCTAACTGCTTCCTGAGTTCTGCCAACTCTGGTGGAGGCATGCGGTAGGGTTGTCTTGCTGGAGGCTTTACTCCTAGCTCCAGCTCGATACTGTGATCCACGCCTCTGTTGAATCTCGGATTTTGATGATGAAACTAATTGATTGTGTTTAGATGTTTAACTGCATTTTGAGTGATGCAGGTCTACTCGATCAGAATTAGACAGTTAACGCAGGAGGAATTGACGTTGCACCGGAGGAGATCACGTCAGGATATTGGACGGCGAAGGCTTGAACGTCGGGCATCGGAACAAGAAGAGCGGAATTGCGCCAAGGATATCGGGTTTTGAGGAGGTCAACCGATTGGGCAACAAGCCGCAAGAGAGGACGATGTGCTAAAGAATCGCATTAAGCGCCAACCAATGACGCCGGGCAATAGAATGTCAATTCAAGCGTTGTAATAACTGTCTAGATCGGAGTAGAGTTTTGGTTTGCATGTGCAGGATTAACTATGATAACGATGAAGGCATAAAGTGAAACAAAGTGTGGAGTCAAGAACGGAAGGATTCGTTGGGAGTTCAAGAGTTCGGACGGAAGTCCGAAGGATTATCGGGAACGCCGCTCGGAACCAGCCGAGAATGAGTAGGAGCTTGTCGAAGGGTTTTTGGAAGCTCGCCATGGGAAGGTTCGTGGGAAGTTCGCAGAGTTTGCCAAGAAAGATCGAGCTTGTCAAGAAGCTCATTGGAACTCGCTAAGATCAAATCGTGAAGTTTAAGAGCTTTGCCGGGAGTCCGCAGAATGGTTTTAGAGAGTTTATCGGAAGACCCCCAAAGTTCGCGGAAGCTTCGCCGGAAGAAGTCTTAACTTATAGACTTTTGTAATAGCTTATATAATGTCTTTAAAATTCGTAGTTAGCATATTAATTAGGGTTGGGATTAGGTATTAATCCTATAACCCAAGTAGGGGCCTATAACACTGTAGGCTCGAAAAACACTCAGAGGCGGTGGGCTGAAAACACTGAAGCGGGCTGAAAACATTGTGAGGCGGTGGCACCGCCCAGCACCAGTGCTGGGCGGTGACACCTCTGGGCTGGGCGGTGGCACTGCTATTGTGTGGTGGCACCGCCAAAGAACGGGAACCCAAAGAGAATTTGAATTTTGGAGCCCAAATTTTGGAGCCCAAATTTGAATCCTCTTGAGGCCTATAAATACCCCTCAAATCTCAGCTGAGATCACAACTTTTTGAGCAGCAAGAGTTTGAGAGAAAGGTCTTAGAAAAGTGTTAGCTTGTCTTCTTTTCAATTTGCTAGTGTTCACCTCATCTCTTCTCGAAAATCTGTAAGAGAGTGAACCGCTTATAAAGAGTTGTAAGAGGGGTATTTACCCTTCCATTTCAAGAGACTTACTAGTGGAAGGTGGGAGCCTCATCGAAGAGGGGCCTCGCAAGTGGAGTAGGTCATTTGACCGAACCACTCTAAAATCGACGTGATCCTTGGTTTGTATTTCATTATTGCTATTTACATTATTGCAAACCTTCTTATATACTTTAGTTCCTTATTACTTTTGTTGCAAGATATTTAAGAATACGCTTTCAAGATTAAGCTTGTCAAGTTCCGCTCTTATCATCTAAAGATTTTTTAAAAAACCGAAGTTTTAATCCTGGCTGCACTAATTCACCCCCCCCCTCTTAGTGCTGCTTCGATCCTAACAATTGGTATCAGAGTCCCGGTATTTCTCATTTCGGATTTTACACCCGAGAGAAATGGCTCTTCATGGCTTTCAAGAGGGCTTATCGTTTTTTAGGTCCACCGTTGTTTAACGGATTGGACTACACTTATTGGAAAAACTCGAATAAGAGTTTTCTTGATTTCTATGAATTTGGATATATGGAATATTGTTGAAAATGGTTTTCAACTTCCCTCTAAACCGATGAACGAATGGTCGGATTTGGAGAAGAAGTATTTTTTCTTTAAACGCAAAGGCTATGAATGCCTTATTTTTGCGCTTTAGACAAAAATGAGTTCAATCGGATTTCTACGTCTTAAACGGCTTTTGATATTTTTAACACTTGAAATTACACACGAGGGAACTAGTAGAGTCAAAGACTCGAAAGTTAACATTTTAATGCATGATTTCGAGCTTTTTTCAAATGAAGCCGAAGCGAAACCATTGTTGACATGTACACCGTTTTTACGGATGTCGTCAATGGTTTACAAACTCTTGGCAAATGTTTCTCGAATTTTGAACTTGTTAGTAAAGTTTTCTGATCACTTTCTAAAGTTTGGGAATCAAAAGTTCTGACAATACAAGAAACAAAAGATTTAAATATTTTTCCACTTGAAGAACTTATCGGCTCATTGATGACATATGAAATGAAATGAAATGAATGAACATGATGAACACAATGAACACTTGAACCACCTTCCAAAGAATAGGAAGGATTTGGAACTCCGGACAAATAAATACCACTTGAGCGATGACTCAAGTGATGAGGACAATGATGAACTTGAACTTGAACACTAACTCTTAATAAGTTCATTAAACAAAAAATCTAAAATGAACAATGAACTTAAACGGAGGAAGAGGCCAAAGAAAAGGAAGGCACCCAAGGATGAATCAAGAACTTCCAAAGATGAAACGACAATTGGGCTTTGATGGGCTTCACGACTACAAGGTAACTAACTCAACTCTCTTGAATTATTTTGAAATTACTTGAAGTTTTTCATGAGTGCTTAATTTAGATAGTAGGAATAGGAAATAAAAATTATTTTTCAAAATTATATCATGTTTTTTTTTTTTAGCATCTTTTGAAAAATTAAAAACTTTGATCATGAAATGTATATTGCTAAGGTTTCATGCATGTTATGTTTTTTGAAATGTTAAATGATGTATACAACATTAGGGATGATAATTATATGATATGTGATAATGCTTAGGATTAATACATACATGTGTATCTTGATGATTTTATGACATACATGAGTTTTTGAAGTAAATGTTGATTTGATACTCTCATTTTGGATTAACATGTTTTTGGTTTTAATTTTTTTATGACGAATTAAGATGACATTCTCATGACATATTAAGATGACATAGTGCATGTACATCTATGTATGAATTTCTTGATAGTCTTTTGATGATAGATGTGATATCATGATGTTTTATTTTTTTGATGTGTTTGGGCTTGACTTTTTTGATTTTAAAACTTATGTTTTGACTTTAAATGATGATACAATGTTTTCACAAAAAGACTTGAACACTCTCAAATGAAATCAATTGTATGAAATGGAAATAAATTTTCTATTCTATTGAGATTAATGAATTTATTTTACCAATCTTATGAATCTCATGAAAATAAACATGATGAATATTTTATAAATGAGTTGTCTTATAAGATTTTGCCTTTACATCTTGAACTTTAATGCTTATATTGATTTGGCATATAAAGACTAAGGCATGCTCATAAGAAGCAAATCACATGAATAGAAATTTATAAAAATGAAATGTAATCCTTTATCTTATTGATTTCTACCTAAGAGACCAATAAAACTATCTATGCCATTTTGAATCTCTTGAAAGAAATGCTGAGATTTTGATGATTTAGATGATTTGAATTTGAATGAGTTTTATTCAAAATCATGATCTTGATTCCGTGATATTTACAAATTAAGATTTATTATGAATCAAGATTTTTTCATTAATCGATCTCCTAAGATTTTTCCTTGATTATTTAAGAGGTGATTTTTCAAAACAAAATGTGTCTTCTATTATTATCTTTTCATGATATGATTTTTATACAATTCCTTGTATTCATGAAATGTTTATCGCATCACCCAATTACTTTCTTCTTGATATTCCTTATGTGGTGATTAAAATTATGCATGAAATACTCTTGATATTATTTTGATGTATACAAATGAAAAGTTATAATCATGCATGATTGGATGAAATTTGACAAGTTAATATCTTCATGATTTGAAATATTTATACTTTGAAATTATGTATGCAATTGCTTTGTATTGTGATGATATATGCATCATGAATACTTTATTATCATACATGAAAATAGTGATAAACATTTTGAAAATAAATATTTGTATCATGTTAGATGATTTTACATCATGTGCATGATGAGTTATAGTGATGATTGAAACAATGATTGAAATGATATGAATGATGATTTGGAATCATGCATATAATGATGAGTTAATATGTTTTGAATATATGATGATTTGGTATTATGCATGTAATAATGATATACATAATGATGAAATACTTATGACCAAATTATTATTTTGATATTCATGACTTGAATCTTCCTTTCTTTTTTGCCAATGACAACGGAGAGAAAGAGTTACTAATGTGCTATCTTGAATTGATGTAAAGGGTCATCTCAAACAGAAATTAGCTACCTTGCACAAGTCAAGAAAATGCAAAAACTTCCTTACTTTTTTTGCACATCTAAAAGAGAAGATAAAAATGTAACACTTGCCAAATTGTTTGCTTGCCTCATGTAAAACATTGTCTCTTGTTAGGTTGACATTTTGCTAAGGAAGCAAAAAATTGACACTTCTCAAAAAAGAGAAGAAAGTGCTTGCTTTCTTGAACATCTTTAATTTGCTAGCTAGCATAATGTACAATTTGCTATCTTAAACATTACAAAGAAATGCTATCATGCACATCAAATAAAGAAAAGCAAATATGCTAACTTGCAAATCTTTAAATTTGCTAGCTTATATGTAGTAAAATTTGCATATCGTAAAAGTTGTTAGCTCAGAGAGAAGCAAAGAATTGCTATCTCGAAAAAGAAGTAAAAAATTGTAAAACTTAGAAAACTTGCAACAAAATTGCTCTTGCCATGCTTTGTATAAAAAATATGTTGATATCCTTAAAAGCATCGCATGAATGAATTTTTTAGTGTATCATAATGTATCACATGTATCACAAATTAATTTTTTTAGACTATTATCATATCATGATGTATCGCATAATGATATCATGATTTGTGATTGTTTCATGCGATCCTTAGTGAATTTTCACATTGGTATCCTTCGTGAAATGATTTCATTACATTATTGTCTTGTATGCATTATGTGATGATTGAAATATTGATTGATGCAAAGTTGATGTAAAAGTCTAAATCATTGGTTCCTCTCCTTCTTTTTTACATTGACAAAGGGGGAGAAAGTTATTGCTAGCTTGCCTATCTTAAGTAGCAAAGATTACTAACTTGCTTATTTCAAGAAGCAAAAGTTGTCTTCTTGAACATCACTATCTAGCCTATCTCAAGAAGCAAGACTTGCAACCTACACATTACAATAGGAAGCAAGAATCGATAGCTTACACACTCCAACAAGAAAGCTTTCTTGTATTTGCTTTCGAAATTTTTGCTAGCTTCTATGTTGCAAAACTTGCTCACTTTTTCAAACACTTTGCTAGCTTGCACTTTGTAAAGGAAGCGAAAATAGCACTTCTCAAAAGAGAAGAAAGAACTTACTATCTTGAAACATCACAAAAGTTTGCTACCTCACATGATATAAAATTTGCTATATCAAACATCATAAATATTGTTACTTGCAAAGAAAAGCAAAGTGTAATCTTGCACAAAAATTCAAGTGTTGAATTGCCATGCTTTTGTGCCTATATGTTGTGATGAAAATCTAGCTTCATGTTGTAAAAACTTGCATATCTTTTAAAATAGCTAGAGCTACTTCTCCTTTTTGTTGATGACATAGGGGGAGAAGTATATTGATGACTTCATGCATTGAATTAAACATTTTATATATTTGCATGATGGTTTAAATGTTTTTCATAACATGTGATGAATGTTACTTGGATTTGAGATAATCCAAGTGTTCTATCAATGGCATATTGATAGGGGGAGTTTGTTTAAACTCCGGGGAGTTAAGGTTAACTCCGTTAGTCATCAATTAGTTGTCATCATCAAAAAGGGGGAGATTGTTGAATCTCGGATTTTGATGATGAAACTAATTGATTGTGTTTAGATGTTTAACTGCATTTTGAGTGATGCAGGTCTACTCGATCAGAATTAGACAGTTAACGCAGGAGGAATTGACGTTGCGCCGGAGGAGATCACGTCAGGATATTGGACGGCAGAAGGCTTCGAACGTCGGGCATCGGGCCAAGAAGAGCGGAATTGCGCCAAGGATATCGGGGTTGCGGAGGTCAACCGCCGATTGGGCAACAAGCCGCAAGAGAGGACGATGTGCTAAAGAATCAGACGAAGCGCCAACCAATGACGTGCCGGGCAACAGAATGTCAATTCGCATTGTAATAACTATCTAGATCGGAGTAGAGTTTTGGTTTGCATGTGCATGATTAACTATGATAACGATGAAGGCATAAAGTGAAACAAAGTGTGGAGTCAAGAACGAAGGATTCGTTGGGAGTTCAAGAGTTCGACGGAAGTCCGAAGGATCATCGGGAACGCTGCCGGAACTAGCCGAGAATGAGTAGGGAGCTTGCCGAAGGGTTTTTTGGAAGCTCGCCGGAAGGTTCGTGGGAAGTTCGTAGAGTTTGCCGAGAAAGATCGGAGCTTGCCGAAGAAGCTCATTGGAACTCGCCAAGATCAAATCGTGAAGTTTAAGAGCTTGCCGGGAGTCCGCAGAATGGTTTCCGAGAGTTTATCGGAAGACCGCCGAAAGTTCGCCGGAAGCTCGCCGGAAGAAGTCTTGACTTATGGACTTTGTAATAGCTTATATAATGTCTTTAAAATTTGTAGTTAGCATGTTAATTAGGGTTAGGATTAGGTATTAATCCTATAACCCAAGTAGGGGCCTATAACACTGTAGGCTGAAAACACTGTAGGCGGTGGGCTGAAAACACTGTAGCGGCCACCGCCCAGCACCCGAACGCTGGGCGGTGGCACCGCTTGGCTGTGCGGTGGCACCGCCAGCATCGGGAACCCAAAGAGAATTTGAATTTTGGAGCCCAAATTTTGGAGCCCAAATTTGAATCCTCTTGAGGCCTATAAATACCCCTCAAATCTCAGCTGAGATCACAACTTTTTGAGCAGCAAGAGTTTGAGAGAAAGGTCTTAGAAAAGTGTTAGCTTGTCTTCTTTTCAATTTGCTAGTGTTCACCTCATCTCTTCTCGAAAATCTGTAAGAGAGTGAACCGCTTGTAAAGAGTTGTAAGAGGGGTATTTACCCTTCCATTTCAAGAGATTTGCTAGTGGAAGGTGGGAGCCTCATCGAAGAGGGGCCTCGCAAAAGGAGTAGGTCATTTGACCGAACCACTCTAAAATCGGCGTGATCCTTGGTTTACATTTCATTATTGCTATTTACATTATTGCAAACCTTCTTATATACTTTAGTTCCTTATTACTTTTGCTGTGCATATTTAAGAATACGCTTTCAAGATTAAGCTTGTCAAGTTCCGCTCTTATCATACGAAAGATTTTTTAAAAACCGAAGTTTTAATCCGCTGCACTAATTCACCCCCCCCTCTTAGTGCTGCTCCGATCCTAACAGCCTCTGCGTTGCGGAAGAGTCTTCGGCAACTCGGGTGGCATGACGTCTTTGAACTCTTTCAGGACGTTTGCCACCACAGCAGGTTCTTGAATGGCCTCCTCGTTGAGTGGCTCTAGCTTCATAGCAGCCACGAATGTCAGTTCACCTTTTCGCACCCCTTTCTTCAATTGTAATGCCGAAATGTGTTGGGGCTCCTTGGTTCCTCTCCGAGAGACGGGAACCACGCAGGGGTCATTGCCTCCCATCATACATAGGGAGTTCAAGAACGGCATCGGCACCAACTTTGCCACGTGCATAAACTCCATTCCAAGAATCACTTGGAAGTCGTCCAGTGGCACGGCCATCATGTTGGTGTTTCTGCTCCAAGTCCCGATTTTGATGGGAACTCCCTTCGCCAACCCGGAGATTCGCCTGGCCTCCGAGTTCACCACCTTCATTCGGCTTGGGCTCTTCTCCAAGGTCAACCCAAGTCGCTGTGCTTCACGATCAGCTATGAAGTTGTGGGTAGCACCCGTGTCCACCATTGCACGGGTCGTTTGGCCATTCAACTTGATGTCCACATACATCAGTTCACAACTTCCTGCTTTTAGTACCTTGCTCTTCATGTTCTCCCCCACTTGACCCCGCATAGCGTTCAACAGACGCATTGCTCCCATTCGGGGTCCTTGCGACTCCTCATCGTCGTTGCTGGATTCAGAACTACTTGAGCTAAGAGCAACAGCTTTTAGTACCTTGCCTGTTTCTGTGGGCACTCCTTTACCATGTGCGGTCCTCCGCACAAGAAGCATCCTCCAGGTTTTGAGGCATTGCCTTTAGGGTTCGGCCCTTTGTGGGAGCTCTTCTTCTTTTGTTCGCCCCAGAGCTCCTTCCCTCGAGAATGTTTTGGAGGGCGATTTCCTGAAGATTGTTTCCTTCTCGCTGGGTCTTCAGAGGAAACAAAGTTGGTGAGCCTTTCTGCAGCAGCAATTGCCCCGACCACATCGGTAACATTCCTTCGATTTAGCTCCTGTTGAGCCTATGGTTTCAAACCATCAAGGAAGCTGAACAACTTGTCCTTCTCGGACATGTCCTGTATGTCCAGCATTAATGCAGAAAACTGCTTCACATAGTCTCAGATGGTGGTACTTTGGCGGAGTTGTCTCAACTTCTTTCTTGCTACGAACTTTGTGTTTTCCGGTAGGAACTGAGTTCTCAACTCACGCTTCAAGTCTTCCCATGTGTCGACTCGACACCGACCTTGTTGGATCTCCTCCCAACGAGTTCGCCACCAAAGTTTCGCATCTCCGTTCATATACATTGTTGCTATAGAAACTTTGGTATCTTCAGAATCGGGCCTCGTAGCTCGAAAATATTGCTCCATGTCGAACAGAAAGTTCTCGAGCTCCTTGGCATCTCTGGCCCCTCCATATCCATGAGGCTCAGGTGCCCTCAAATTTTGTGGCGGTGCCGCGCGGGTGTTGCCTCCTCCCGCATTTAGTGTTCTTGTAAGCATGGCCACCTTTGCAGTGAGTTCCGCCACAACATCCTGTAAGTGTTGCACGGAGTCTTTGGTGTCATCAGACAGTCGATCGACTAGGGCCTCGACCTTGTCGATCCTAGACTCCGCTTCCTCTTGCGAGCTCTCTACCCCAACAAGTCTTTGTTGGTCATGGTAGAGTTCCTCCATGCTCGCTTCCAGAACATCCAGGCGGGTCTCCGCCGTCGTGAGTCTCTCCTTATGACTCTTTTTCCCAGTTAGCGCACCAGATTGCGCTTCCTCCGCTCGCGGAGAGTTGCCAACTTCTCGCTCGTCCTGTTCGCTGCCGCGCTCCTCTTGAGCGGCTCCAACAGCATGCGAGCGAGTGTGCACATGCAGCCCACCTGCGGCTGCTTGGGGCAAGGGTCCGGCTTGCCCCGTCTTGCTTGATTCGCCACGATGCTTTGCCATGGCGAAGTTGCGAAGTTCGTTCGCTGTTCGATCGAAGAGCTTGCCCGCTCTGATACCACAATGTCACGACCTTAGCTGGAATTGCCTAAGGCGTGAGGCACCCTTGCGGCCAAAGACGCGAACTTAGCTTGCGTTGCCTAAGTCGCGAGTCACCCTTGTGGCAAAGACGCGAACTTAGCTTGCGTTGCCTAAGTCGCGCTTCGCCCTTGCGATCTTGCTCCGCAAGGATCAGCCCACTTTGTAACCTCTCGCAGGTCCCTAAGGACCTGTAAAAGAGAAAGAAGTTAGTTCGAAAGAACGAGCAACGGACAAGTCCCGAAGTCTCGCGAAAAGGGAAGCTTTACAAGCAATTCGACGAACACCCTGTGTGCACAAGAGAAAAGAGGGAGAGGGAGAAAAACAAGGCTTTCAAGGATGTGTTAGGATCGGAGTGGCACTAAGAGGGGGGGGTGAATTAGTGCAGCGGTAAAGTATGATAAACTTTCGATGATTTAAACACTTACGGAAACTTCGTATGATAAAAGCAACATTCTGTTTGAAACCGTTTCGATTGCGTTTTTAACTTGAAGGCATATGTAAGAAGGAGACAAAGAAGTAGAGCATCAAAGTGAAGATGGTTTGCAGTAATATAAATGACAATAAGATAAATGCAAACCAGAGAAGACGGTAGTTTATAGTGGTTCGGTCAATCGTGACCTACATCCACTCCTCTGATTCCTCTTCCGTCGAGGCCACCGGCATCCACTAATGATCTTCCTTTACTAGGCGAAGATCAACCTCCTTCTTGCACCCCTCTTACAACCTCTTACAAGTGGTTCACCCTTTTACAATGATTTCAATGAAAAGAAAGGAGGTGAACACTCAAGCTATTGAAAACAAGACTTTTCCTAAAGCTTTTCTCAACTTCTAGCTTCTCAAAAGATTGTAATCTCAGCTGAGATTTGAGGGGTATTTATAGGCCTCAAGAGGATTCAAATTTGGGCTCCAAAATTTGAATTCTCTTTTGTTCCGATCTTTGGCGGTGCCACCGCACATCCTTGTGTCGACGTTGGCGGTCTTTCTGGCGGTGCCACCGCCCAGCCAGCAGTGCCACCGCTACAAGGTGTTTTCAGCCCACTACGAGTGTTTTCAGCCCGCGATACACGGTATTTTCAGCCTATAGTGTTATAGGCCCCTACTTTGGGTTATAGGATTAATACCTAATCCTAACCCTAATTAACATACTAACTACGAATTTAAAGACATTTTATAAGCTATTACAAAGTCCATAAGTCAAGACTTCTTCCGTGAAGCTTAGGCAAACTTTCGTGGTCTTAGATAAACTCTCGAAAACCATTCTGCGGACTCGGCAAGCTCTTAAACTTCACGATTTGATCTTGGCGAGTTCCAACGAGCTTCTTCGGCAAGTCTCGATCTTTTCGGCGAACTCTGCGAACTTCCCACCGAACCTTCCGCGAAGCTTCCAAAAAACCCCTTGACAAGCTCCCTACTCATTTCGGCTAGTTCCAAAGAAGACATTCCGACGATCCTTCGGACTTCCGTCGAACTCTTGAACTCCCAACGAATCCTTCGTGCTTGACTCCACACTTTGTTTCACTTTATGCCTTCATCGTTATCGTAGTTAATCTTGCACATGCAAACCACAACTCTACTCCGATCTAGGCGGTTATTACAATGCGAATTGACATTACATTTGCCCGACACGTCATTGGTTGGCGCTTGATCGATTTCTTTAGCACATCGTCCTCTCTTGCGGCTTGTTGCCCAATCGGCGGTTGACCTCATAACCCCCGATATCCTTGGCGCAATTCCGCTCTCCTTGGTTTCGATGCCCGACGTTCAAGCCTTCTTCTTAGTCAATATCGACGTAATCTCTCCTCCGGCAACGTCAATTCCTCCAGCGTTAACTGTCTAATTCTGATCGAGTAGACCTGCATCACTCAAAATGCAGTTAAACATATAAACACAATCAATTAGTTTCATCATCAAAATCCGAGATTCAACAATCTCCCCCTTTTTGATGATGACAACTAATTGATGACTAATGGAGTTAACCTTAACTCCCCGGAGTTTAAACAAACTCCCCCTATCAATATGCCATTGATAGAACACTTGGATTATCTCAAATCCAAGTAACATTCATCACATGTTATGAAAAACATTTAAACCATCATGCAAATATATAAAATGTTTAATTCAATGCATGAAGTCATCAATATACTTCTCCCCCTATGTCATCAACAAAAAGGAGAAGTAGCTCTAGCTATTTTAAAAGATATGCAAGTTTTTACAACATGAAGCTAGATTTTCATCACAACATATAGGCACAAAAGCATGGCAATTCAACACTTGAATTTTTGTGCAAGATTACACTTTGCTTTTCTTTGCAAGTAACAATATTTATGATGTTTGATATAGCAAATTTTATATCATGCGAGGTAGCAAACTTTTGTGATGTTTCAAGATAGTAAGTTCTTTCTTCTCTTTTGAGAAGTGCTATTTTCGCTTCCTTTACAAAGTGCAAGCTAGCAAAGTGTTTGAAAAAGTGAGCAAGTTTTGCAACATAGAAGCTAGCAAAAATACAAGATAGCTTTCTTGTTGGAGTGTGTAAGCTATCGATTCTTGCTTCCTATTGTAATGTGTAGGTTACAAGTCTTGCTTCTTGAGATAGGCAAGATAGTGATGTTCAAGAAGACAACTTTTGCTTCTTGAAAAAAGCAAGTTAGTAATCTTTGCTACTTAAGATAGGCAAGCTAGCAATAACTTTCTCCCCCTTTGTCAATGTCAAAAAGAAGGAAAGGAACCAATGATTTAGACTTTTACATCAACTTTGCATCAATCAATATTTCAATCATCACATGATGCATACAAGACAATAATGCAATGAAATCATTTCACGAAGGATACCAAAATGAAAATTCACTAAGGATCACATGAAACAATCACAAATCATGATATCATTATGCGATACATCATGATATGATAATAGTCTAAAAAAAAATTAATTTGTGATACATGTGATACATTGCGATACACTAAAAAATTCATTGCGATGCTTTTAAGGATATCAACATATTTTTTATACAAAGCATGGCAAGAGCAATTTTGTTGCAAGTTTTCTAAGTTTTGCAATTTTTACTTCTTTCGAGATAGCAATTCTTTGCTTCTCTACGAGCTAGCAACTTTTACGATATGCAAGTTTTACTACATATAAGCTAGCAAATTTAAAGATTTGCAAGTTAGCATATTTGCTTTTCTTTGCGATGTGCATGATAGCATTTCTTTGTAATGTTTAAGATAGCAAATTGTACATTATGCTAGCTAGCAAATTAAAGATGTTCAAGAAAGCAAGCACTTTCTTCTCTTTTGAGAAGTGTCAATTTTTTGCTTCCTTAGCAAAATGTCAACCTAACAAGAGACAATGTTTTACATGAGGCAAGCAAACAATTTGGCAAGTGTTATATTTGCATCTTCTCTTTAGATGTGCACGAAAGTATGCAAGTTTTTGCATTTTCTTGACTTGTGCAAGGTAGCTAATTTCTGTTTGAGATGACCCTTTACATCAATTCAAGATAGCACATTAGTAACTCTTTCTCTCCCGTTGTCATTGGCAAAAAGAAAGGAAGATTCAAGTCATGAATATCAAAATAATAATTTGGTCATAAGTATTTCATCATTGCGTATATCATTATTACATGCATAATACCAAATCATCATATATTCAAAACATATTAACTCATCATTATATGCATGATTCCAAATCATCATTCATATCATTTCAATCATTGTTTCAATCATCACTATAACTCATCATGCACATGATGTAAAATCATCTAACATGATACAAATATTTATTTTCAAAATGTTTATCACTATTTTCATGTATGATAATAAAGTATTCATGATGCATATATCATCACAATACAAAGCAATTGCATGCATAATTTCAAAGTATAAATATTTCAAATCATGAAGATATTAACTTGTCAAATTTCATCCAATCATTCATGATTATAACTTTTCATTTGTATACATCAAAATAATATCAAGAGTATTTCATGCATAATTTTAATTACCACATAAGGAATATCAAGAAGAAAGTAATTGGGTGATGCGATAAACATTTCATGAATACAAGGAATTGTATAAAAATCATATCATGAAAAGATAATAATAGAAGACACATTTTGTTTGAAAAAAATCTCCTCTTAAATAATCAAGGAAAAATCTTAGGAGATCGATTAATGAAAAAATCTTGATTCATAATAAATCTTAATTTGTAAATATCACGGAATCAAGATCATGATTTTGAATAAAACTCATTCAAATTCAAATCATCCAAATCATCAAAATCTCAACATTTCTTTCAAGAGATTCAAAATGGCATAGATAGTTTTATTGGTCTCTTAGGTAGAAATCAATAAGATAAAGGATTACATTTCATTTTTATAAATTTCTTTTCATGTGATTTGCTTCTTATGAGCATGCCTTAGTCTTTATATACCAAATCAATATAAGCATTAAAGTTCAAGATGTAAAGGCAAAATCTTATAAGACAACTCATTTATAAAATATTCATCATGTTTATTTTCATGAGATTCATAAGATTGGTAAAATAAATTCATTAATCTCAATAGAATAGAAAATTCATTTCCATTTCATACAATTGATTTCATGTGAGAGTGTTCAAGTCTTTTTATGAAAACATTGTATCATCATTTAAAGTCAAAACATAAGTTTCGTCATAAAGCCGTCAAGCCCAAACACATAAAAAATAAAACATCATGATATCACATCTATCATCAAAATACTATCAAGAAATTCATACATAGATGTACATGCACTATGTCATCTTAATATGTCATGAGAATGTCATCTTAATTCGTCATAAAAATGATTAAACCAAAAACATGTTAATCCAAAATGAGAGTATCAAATCAACATTTACTTCAAAAACTCATGTATGTCATAAAATCATCAAGATACACATGTATGGATTAATCCTAAGCATTATCACATATCATATAATTATCATCCCTAATGTTGTATACATCATTTAACATTTCAAAAAAATATAACATCGTGAAACCTTAGCAATATACATTTCATGATCAAAGTTTTTAATTTTTCAAAAGATGCTAAAAGAAAAACATGATATAATTTTTTTGAAAATAATTTTTATTTCCTATTCCTACTATCTAAATTAAGCACTCATGAAAAACTTCAAGTAATTTCAAAATAATTCAAGAGAGTTGAGTTAGTTACCTTGTAGTCGAAGCCCATCAAAGCCCAATTCGCCGTTTCATCTTTGGAAGTTCTTGATTCATCCTTGGGTGCCTTCCTTTTCTTTGGCCTCTTCCTCCGTTCAAGTTCATTGTTCATTTTAGATTTTTGTTTAATGAACTTATTAAGAGTTAGTGTTCGAAGTTCAAGTTCATCATTGTCCTCATCACTTGAGTCATCGCTCAAGTGGTATTTATTTGTCCGGAGTTCCAAATCCTTCCTATTCTTTGGAAGGTCGTTCAAGTGTTCATTGTGTTCATCATGTGCATTGCGCACCATTTCATATGTCATCAATGAGCCGATAAGTTCTTCAAGTGGAAAAATATTTAAATATTTTGTTTCTTGTATTGTTGTAACTTTTGATTCCCAAACTTTAGAAAGTGATCGTAAAACTTTACTAACAAGTTCAAAATTTGAGAAACATTTGCCAAGAGTTTGTAAACCATTGACGACATCCGTAAAACGGGTGTACATGTCAACAATTGTTTCGCTCGGCTTTATTTGAAAAAGCTCGAAATCATGCATTAAAATGTTAACTTTCGAGTCTTTGACTCTACTAGTTCCCTCGTGTGTGATTTCAAGTGTTCGCCAAATATCAAAAATGTTAACTTTCGGCGGTCTTCCGATAAACTCTCGGAAACCATTCTGCGGACTCCCGGCAAGCTCTTAAACTTCACGATTTGATCTTGGCGAGTTCCAACGAGCTTCTTCGGCAAGCTCCGATCTTTCTCGGCGAACTCTGCGAACTTCCCACAAACCTTCTGGTGAGCTTCCAAAAAACCCTTCGGCAAGCTCCCTACTCATTCTCGGCTAGTTCCGGCAGCGTTCCCGACGATCCTTCGGACTTCCGTCGAACTCTTGAACTCCCAACGAATCCTTCGTGCTTGACTCCACACTTTGTTTCACTTTATGCCTTCATCGTTATCGTAGTTAATCTTGCACATGCAAACCAAAACTCTACTCCGATCTAGACAGTAATTACAATGCGAATTGACATTCTGTTGCCCGGCACGTCATTGGTTGGCGCTTCGTCTGATTCTTTAGCACATACTCCTCTCTTGCGGCTTGTTGCCCAATCGGTGGTTGACCTCCGCAACCCCGATATCCTTGGCGTAATTCCGCTCTCCTTGGCCCGCTGCCCGACATTCGAAGCCTTCTGCTGTCCAATATCCTGACGTGATCTCCTCCGGCGCAACGTCAATTCCTCCTGTGTTAACTGTCTAATTCTGATCGAGTAGACCTGCATCACTCAAAATGCAGTTAAACATCTAAACACAATCAATTAGTTTCATCATCAAAATCCGAGATTCAACAGGATGAACGAACAGTTGTAAGCCCACAAAGAGCCGCTCACCTGGTCCCGGGCGCTAAGACAAGTTCCCGTAAAAGTCACGTGCGAACTTGCGAAAGAGATCTCAACGCCCGATATATAACCAAAGTCCCATCCAGCCATGTGCCACCCGGGGGGTTCCTGGGGTCTGAGATGGCTGACGTTTTGGTGAGCGGAGGCAGTTCTCCGCTCACCTCCCGCGGCACGCGAAAACGGAGCTGTTTAAGCTGTTTTGGGGCTGTTTTGCTCGGTTCGGTGAGCGGTCACTTTGCAACGCTGCAGCTTGTTCGAACTTATATATTTGCAAGCAAAATGACCCAAAACTAAGATAAAACATGCTGCCAAGCAGCTGTACATGCATGTGTGAGCGACGAACGGTTCGTTGAACGGAGTTGTTGCGGGTGCGCGACGACCGTTCGTGACAGCTCACCGTTCACTCACTCTGCCAAAAATGGCTAGTTTTGGGCTGTTTTGGCCAGTTTTTGGGCAGTTCTTGTTTGCCGCGGCAAACGACATGAGCGTAGCAAAACGTTAGCCATCTCAGCACCCTGGAACCCCCTGGGTGGCACAGGGCTGGATGGGGGATTCGTATAGCAGGGACGGTGCTGCCTCTGGCTTCGCTCGCTGTCCGCCCCTCGCCGCTCACTCGCTCAGCCAATAATGGCCAGTTTTGGCCCATTTTTGGGCAGTTCTTGTGTGTCACGGCAAACGACGTGAGCAGAGCAAAACGTCAGCAATCTCAGCACCCTGGAACCCCCCGGGAGGCACAGGGCTGGATGGGGCATTCGTATAGCAGGGACGGTGCTGCCTCTCCCTTCGCTCACTGTCCGCCACTCGCCGCTCACTCGCTCAGCCAAAAATGGCCAGTTTTGGCACGTTTTTGGGCTGTTTTGGCTAGTTTTTGGGCTTTCTCCCACGGGCGAAGGGCGACGGCACTGTAACGGCGATCAGATCTCCCAAGGGCGACGCTACTGTGGCGGCGGCGGCCCAGATCTAGGGCGACGGTACTGTAGCGACGACCATATCTCCCTAAGGCGATCTAACTCCTGCAGCATCGGCTTTCTCCCATGAGCGAAGGGCGATGACACTGTAGAGGCGATCAGATCTCCCAAGGACGACGGTACTGTAGCGGCAGCGACTACACTGTAGCAGCGACCAGATCTTGGGCGATGGTACAGTAGCGACGACGACATAGTAGCGGCGACCTGATCTAGGGCGACGACACTGTAGCGGCGACCAGATCTCCGTAGCGTCGGCTTCCCCCCAAGGGCGACGATACTATAGCACAACCAGATCTCCGTAGGGCGACGGTACCGTAGCGGCGATCTAATATACTGCAGTGGTGGCTTTTCCCAATGGCGTCATTTCTGTAGTGACGACCAGAGGGATCAAACATGGCAGTGATGGCCCCTAGGGCTGGCGATGGTGGCGAGAGGGTTGAAACGATGGCAAGGCTCCCTACCGCTACCCCCCAAGTTGCTCTTCCACCATATCCTTTCCAGAGAGAAACTCCTTCGACGAAGCAAAGATCGAAGGTGTGGCGCTCTAGATCGCGGCAGCCTGCTCTCATTTCCAGCGATCCTCGGCCTTGGACTAGCCTCTTCAAGGCTCCGGTTGGAAGTCCAGATCTAAGCTTGGAATTCTTTACTCGAAGTTGGTGATAAGAAGATTCTTTGTATCTGAGATTGTCGATTCGCCAGAGCTTATTGAGACATGGTCTATGGAGATTGTTGGCTATGTGGTAGGTCTCAAAACATCTTATTTCCCACTATCCTCATTTATCAAAACTTCGATGGGGAATATCGTCATTTGATCTTCATATCTTTGGAGAACGGATTCTTTGTTTGCAAGCTATAATCGAAGAAGATTTGCAAACGAATCCTCGAAGGATTCTGGACTATCCATGGTCATCCAATGATTCTACACGCGTTGGTCTCCTGATGTTCGTTTGGAGTTAGATAGCCTACAGTCTATTCCATTATGGGTATCCTTTCAAGGACTGCCTCTACATCTTTGGAGTCGACGTTTTATTGCAAAGTTATGCAGCACTCTGGGACAGCCACTCTACATCGACAAAGCAACAGCAGCTCATACGAGATTAGCATTTGAACGAGCATGTGTGCTGGTTTCTTCCGATGAAGATCTTCCTAATGAGGTTTTCTATCGTGATCTTGACGGGAACACTCGGAAAGTACATGTCTCATATTCCTGGAAGCCACAACGATGTCAGCGTTGCTTATCTTTTGGTCATGCAAATGGAGCTTGTCAGCAAACCCCAAAACCAACCACAAATGTCTATCGACCACGTCAAGCACCTCAGCAACAAAGTGATTCTTCTCTAATGGCAGTAGCACCGATGGTGCCAAAAATTATTGAGCATTCCGACTCGCAAGGAAAGCACCGTGGAAAGAAGGACAATTCCAAAACTTTATCTCTACCTATAATGTCAGAGCCTTCCACAACAGAGGTTTCTCATGGTACTAGTGGACAGGAGAAACATAAGTCCGGAACTTCATCTCTTCCAATATCATCGGATCCATCCACAATAGCTCAACGAACTCAGATCCAAGCAAATCTCGCTAGCAAGGATATTCTTCCTCAACAAACTCAGGCCACAACAAACATCGCCAACAAAGATATTCTGTCTCTACAAACTCATGCCCAAACAAACCTCTCTAGCCAGACTGCTCCAACAAGTATGATCTAAGATATTGTGCTGCAACAATCTTATCGAGCTTCAACAAACCCTGCCAATCAAGACCACATGATTCAAGGTACTTCAAAGTTTAAAAATCTGCAAGCTGTAGATGAAGTGGATAAATATAGGAATAAAGCCATAAAAGGTAAGGATATTGTGCGGGAGGAAAATACAAAACCGAAGGATAAGAAAAAAGATGGTACAATCCATCCAAAGTCGTAGGATGAATACCTTACTACCTTTTCATTTGTTTATTACTAATGAAGATAACATGCTGGAATGTTCACGGACTTAATAAGCTGGAGAAATGTCGGGAGCTCAACAGAATAATCAAGTTAGCCGCAGAACTATTATGGCAAAATATGGGTCTTATGGCATCGCACGTTCAAGCTCAAAAGAATTTAATATGGCCGGATGCAGAACTGTTTACCAATGACTCAAATGAAACTTTTGATAGAATATGGGTCTTATGGCATCCTAACTCTATTAATGCTTGGTTTATTTCTTCTACTGATCAATTCATTCATCTTAAGGTAGAGGATAAAAAGAATGGCTGTCAATTCAATTTCACTGGTATATATGCTTCAAACAGTATGCAAGAAAGAAATACTCTTTGGTCTGACCTGACTAATATTGTAAATGGCTGTCTTAATGTACCTTGGATTGCTCTTGGAGACTTTAATACTGTTCGGTACACAAATGAAAAAGAGGAGGGTAAACAACTTTCAGAAAGCCAGCTTCAAAGTTTCAATGATTACATTGATACTACAACATTGTTTGATATGAAATCTATGGGTAATTGGCTCTCCTGGAGTAATCAAGGTACTGCTAACAGAAAAATAAAGGCTCGACTTGATAGGTGTTTGATTAATCATGAATGGTTAACAGTTTACCCAGATTCACTTCTTGAGTATGGTGCTCCTTTGTTTTCTGACCATTCTTTAATTTATATACACGTAGAAAAAGCGACACCAAGAGGCAAGAAACCGTTTAGATTCTTTAACATGTGGAGTACTCATTCTCTAATATGTGGTACGATCCTTGGGTGAATGGGAAGAGTATATTTCAATTATATGGTGATAGAATACGAAAAGATCTTGGGGCTCCCAAAGATTGGAAGGTTTCTGAGTTCTTTGCTAACGGTACCTGGTGTCTCCCTAATCCTATTTCTCTCGAAATGTTATCACTTTGGCCGACTATTATAGCTATTCCAATCAGGAACAACTCTTCAGATATACTTATTTGGCCTCATGACAATGGCAAATTTAGTGCCACATCCGCTTGGAATCAAATTAGGCAAAGAAATAACAAATTGGTCCCAAGCAGTTGGACATAGGATCGACAGGGATCACAAAGACATTCCTTATGTACATGGCAGGCCCTTCTCAATAAACTACCTACAATAGATAATATGAAAAGAAGAGGTATCTATCATGTTAACCGATGCTCCCTTTGTATGCAACAAGAAGAAACTGTTGACCACCTCTATTTTGCTTGTGATTATACAAAATGGATATAGAAGGAAATTCTCTAGCGATTTGAACTCAATAGACTGCCGCAACCAAACTTGCACCAAGAACTAAGCGACTCATGCAATGTTTCTCAAGAAAAGGTCCTCTCACACAAACAATGCTCAACTATTGAAAGAGATTATTAGAGACTCAAGATCCTGTATGGAGCAAGATCTCAAAACGGAGCACTTTACCCAAAGAGAAAAAGATATTTTTATCAAATTTAATTTTGCTATTAGCTAAAGATCTTGGGAATGATGCCAAATTATGTGCCCACAGATAGTTTTGATATATCTGGATAAACATTTTCTATGTTGATTATAATTAGGAGTTAGAGTCTACAGCATGTGTAGTCATAACTATCGTATTCGAACTCCATGAGTTACTTGGCTTTGTCTATGACTTGTATAGATAAAGCTATTTGTAAAAACTTTATACATAATCAATTTACTTTTACTTACCAAAAAAAAGTTTTTGGGCAGTTCTTGCGCGTCTTGCTTAACGACTGGCGGATCAAAACGTCGACCATCTCAACACCACGGAACCCCGGTGTGGCATAGGGATGGATGGGCGTTCAGATAGCAGGTAATGCGGTGCTGCCTCTCGCCGCCAGAAGTCCGCCGCCACGGCCGCCGCTTCGCTCGACCAAAAATGGCCAGTTTTGGGCAGTTCTTCGCGTGTGCGCGGTGAGCGGCGCGTGGCGGAGCAAAACGTCAGCCATCTCAGCACCCTGGAACCCCCCGGGTGGCACAGGGATGGATGGGGCGTTCGTATAGCAGGGACGGTGCTGCCTCTCGCTTCGCTTGCTGTCCGCCGCTCGCCACTCGCTTGCTCAGCCAAAAATGGCCAGTTTTGGCCCATTTTTTGCCGTTTTGGCCAATTCATGGGCAGTTCATTCGTGCCGTGGCGAACGACGTGAGCGGAGCAAAACGTCAGCCATCTCAGCACCCTGGAAACCCCCGGGAGGCACAGGGCTAGATGGGGCGTTCATATAGCAGGGACGGTGCCGCCTCTCGCTTTGCTCGCCGCTCGCCGCTCGCTCGTTCAGCCAAAAATGGCTAGTTTTGGCTCGTTTTTGGGCTGTTTTGGCTAGTTTTTGGGCAGTTCTTGCGTGCCGTGGCGAACGACGTGAGCGGAGCAAAACGTCAGCCATCTCAGCACCCTGGAAACCCCCGGGTGGCACAGGGTTGGATGGGGCGTTCGTATAGCAGGGATGGTGCTGCCTCTCGCTTCGCTCGCTGTCCGCTGCTCGCCGCTCGCTCGCTCAGCAAAAAAGGGCTAGTTTTGGCCTGTTTTTGGGCCGTTTTGGCCAGTTTTTGTGCAGTTCTTGCATGCCACGTCGAACGATGTGAGCGGAGCAAAACGTCAGCCTTCTCAGCACCCTAGAACCCCCCGGGTGGCACAGGGCTGGATGGGGCGTTCGTATAGCAGGGACGGTGCTGCCTCTCGCTTCGCTCGCTGTCCCTCGCTCGTCGCTCGCGCGCTCAGCCAAAAAGGGCCAGTTTTGGCCCGTTTTTTGGCCGTTTTGGCCAGTTTTTGGGCAGTTCTTGTGTGATCGCGGCGAACGACTTGAACAGAGCAAAAGGTTAGCCATCTCAACACCCTGGAACCCCCTGGGTGGCACAGGGCTGGATGGGGCTTTTGTATAGCAGGGACAGTGCCGCCTCTCGCTTCGCTCGCCGCTCGCCGCTCGCTCGTTCAGCCAAAAATGGCTAGTTTTGGCCCGTTTTTGGGCTGTTTTGGCTTGTTTTTGGGCAGTTCTTGCGTGCCGCGGCGAACGATGTGAGCGGAGCAAAACGTCAGCCGTCTCAGCACCCTGGAAACCCCCGGGTGGCACAGGGTTGGATGGGGCGTTCAGATAGCAGGGATGGTGCTGCCTCGCGCCGCTTCGCTGTCCGCTGCTCGCCTTCCCGCCGCTTCTCTCAAAAAAAAGGGCTAGTTTTGGCCTGTTTTTGGGCCGTTTTGGCCAGTTTTTGCGCAGTTCTTGCGTGCCACGTCGAACGATGTGAGCGGAGCAAAACGTCAGCCTTCACAGCACCCTAGAACCCCCCGGGTGGCATAGGGCTGGATGGGGCGTTCGTATAGCTGGGACGGTGCTGCCTCTCGCTTCGCTCGCTGTCCGTCGCTCGCCGCAAGCTCGCTCAGCCAAAAATGGCCAGTTTTGGCCCGTTTTTGGTCCTTTTTGGGCAGTTCTTGCGTGCCACGTTGAACGACATGAGCAGAGTAAAACGTCAGTCATCTCAGCCCCTTGGAACCCTCCGGGTGGCACTGGGCTGGATGGGGCGTTCATATAGCTGGGACGATGCTGCCTCTCGCTTCGCTCATTGTCCGTCGCTTGCAGTCCGTTTTGGGCTGATTTGGCCTGTTTTGGTTTATTTTTGGCCTGTTTATGGGCCATTTTTCCTTCGATTGAAATCTTCTTCTTCCTTATGTGGCCAAAAATGCCTTGCTCTGTACTTCTTCGTGCGCGGTGGTGCCTTGTCGTCGATGGCCTTGTTTGATCGGCCACTTGAGTCTTTGTTGCTCGTGGTTGTCGATGGGCTGTCCGATGGGATGACTGTGTCGGCATGTGAGCGGTGATGGATTTGTATGCCGCGGTGGGCTCCCTGCTATTGTGCAGTTGACCACCGACGCTGCAAGTCTCCTCAATGGTACTCTGTTTGAACGGAGATGTGTGTGTTGCCTGTACAATCTACCTAGTTCCTTTGGAAATAGACATTGCTTACCTCGCTTATCCACTTCTAATGTCCTATACGAATGAGGAATGTCGATGTCCGTGTGACACGGGAGTGTCTAATTTACTACAATATGATTATATGAGCCTTGATTATGATCTAGTATCTTTTTCAGTCAATAATGATGATTTCAGCACACTCAAATATGACAGCTCATCAGCATATTCTCTGTACAAAGTTAAAGCTGTTTCAAGGTGCTTTTCTTCAAGACAAAGGAATGCATTAAAGGAGTTGGTTGGCAGCTGTGAACATTTCTTCATTACCAATGAGTGCATTAAAATAGTTGGTTAGTAGCTGTAAACACTTAATTTCGAAATTCCCTATGCATGAAGGGTTGTTTCATGCACTAGTATTTATTTTGGTGTTTAGGACTTAGAAAGCATTTTAGAAAACTGAGGATATTGGCAGAAGCTCTCTTGGAGTGCTCTTTGAACTCTATATCTCTTGGATGTGTCCTTGAGTGGTGAGTCTTTTGCTTTCAGTTCTGTATCCTTGTTTATTGTCACTAGGGTGGTGATCTTTCTGTATCCCTTTTGATTTTAAACTTGGTGGTGAACTATTTTTCGTTTTACCAAAGTTTCTTCATGAGTTCATTACTTACTTTCTGTGACATTTTCTATCTGAACAACTTCTATTGGTGTTTGTCCGAAATCCATTCTGCATTTTTACCCTCCCCGGTATCAGTTTGGTATCAGAGCTAAAGGCTAGAGATCATGGCAAGGCGGAATGGAATAGATGTAGTTGGTGAAGGTAGCGACCATGAAGATGACGCTGAGTTGTTGAGGCTGCAGCTACGAAAATTGCTGCGTAGCCTACAAGAAAAAAATGAAATAATCGACGAACTTCAAAGTAGACACAACTAGCATGAAAATGATGCTCGAGAGTTTATTTCTGATGATGATACACCTCATCTTCCAAGAGAGTCGAGAAGATGTCGGAGAAGAAATGAAGTCCAAGACGAGTGGCAGAATAAATATAATCCCAGATTTGATATTCCAGAATTTGAAGGGAAATTAAATGTTGATGACTTTATCGATTGGCTTAATACAGTAGAAAGAATCTTCGATTTTCATGAACCACCGGAACAAAAGAAGGTCAAACTTGTGGCACTCAAACTCAGGCGGAATGCATCTTTTTGGTGGGAAAATCTGAAGAAACAAAGAGAACGTGAGGGGAAGAGTAAGATCGTTACATGGGAGAAAATGAAAAGGGAGCTAAAGAGAAAATATTTACCTGATAATTATAGACAAGAGATCTTTCTCAAAATACATGATTTCAAGCAAAAAGATCTTAGTGTGGAGGAGTACACTGCAGAATTTGATATTTTGATGTTAAAAGGAGAGCTTGTGGAACCGGAAGAGCAAACAATTGCAAGATACTTAGGAGGTCCGAAGTATGAGATTTCTAAAGTTGTTCACTACTGACCATATTGGTCTTTAAATGATGTGAGCAAGCTGGCATTAAAAGTTGAAAAGCAACAGAAGTTTGAAAAGAGTTTTTGGCTCAAAAAAAGAAGGCTACACAAAAGGAGGAAGTTCCAAGCCCTCTTGTCCAAAGCAAGGTGATATCGAAGGTGCAAGAAAAGGGTGAAGAGTCTGGCTGGCAACAAAAAAAATACCTAATTCTTCTACCCCAAGTGGCGAAAATGCTTCAAATGTCATGGTTTTGGGCATATTGCTTGGATTGTCCAAATAGGAGGATTGTAACTTTGGTTGAAGATCATAGTGATGGAGGAAGATGAAGGCGAATGACGAACCAAAATCTGATGATGATGAGGAAGAGATTACTTATGCTGATCATGGTTTGTCTATTGTATTGCAACGTAGTTTACAAGTGTCATATGTGGCCGACGATGAAAGTTGGGTGAGAAAAAATGTGTTTCACACTAAATGCACTTCTCTTGGCAAGATGTGCTTGGTGATCATCGACAATGGCAGTTTTGAGAACGTGGTTTCTTTGGAGATGGTGCAGAAGCTGAAGTTGGATACGATCTCTCATCCACATCCATACCAATTATGTTGGTTGCAAAAAGGAAATGACATCAAGGTAACTAAAAGATGTTTAGTTTCATTTTCTATTGGCAAGTATTATAAAGATAAAGTGTGGTGTGATGTTGCCCCTATGGTTGCTTGTAATTTACTATTGGGAAGACCTTGGCATTATGATAGAAGAGTGTTGTATGATGGTTATAAACATACTTATTCTTTTAAAGTGAATGAAAAGAAGATTATCTTAGCTCCGTTACAACCTTCTGAAATCAGTGCGCCAAAGAAGGAAGTTAGTGCTTTTATTTCTTATAGAGAATGCAGATATGAATTGGACAAGGGCGGTCATGTTTTGGCCCTAATGGTTGTAGAGGAGAACGAACAACATAAGGAGACAACGAAAATCATGCAACCAATCCTAGAAGAATTTCAAGATGTTATACCGGAAGAGATTCCACATGGCCTTCCACCCTTGAGAGATATCCAACATCACATTGATCTTATTCCTGAGGCTGTTCTACCTAATAAGGCAGCATATAGAATGAGTCCCAAGGAGCATGAAGAACTTCAAAGGCAAGTTGATGAATTGGTTAAAAAAGGGTTAATCCGGGAGAGCATGAGTCCTTGTGCGGTTCCTGCTTTGTTAGTGCCTAAGAAGGATGGTTCTTGGAGAATGTGCGTGGACAGTCGTACCATCAACAAAATCACAGTGGACTATCGCTTTCCTATTCCAAGGTTAGATAATTTACTTGATCAATTGCGTGGTGCTTATATTTTCTCTAAAATTTATTTGAGGAGTGGCTATCACCAAATAAGAATGAGGCCAGGAGATGAGTGGAAAACAGCGTTTAAAACTAGAGAAGGTTTATATGAATGGCTGGTTATGCCATTTAGACTATCCAATGCTCCTAGCACATTCATGAGATTTATGAATCACATACTTAAGCCATACATTGGAATATTTGTTGTAGTTTATTTTGACGATATATTGGTGTACAGCAAGAGTGAAGAGGAGCATATGAGTCATCTGAAAGAGATCTTTCTTATTTTGAGGCAGCAAAAACTTTATGCTAATCTAAAGAAATGTGATTTCTTTACTTCTAGTGTGGTGTTTTTGGGGTATGTTGTTTCAAAAGATGGAATCATGATGGATCAAAGCAAGGTTGAAGCTATTCTCAATTGGCCAACACCTGCTTCATTACATGATGTGAGGAGTTTCCATGGCTTAACATCTTTTTATAGAAGATTCATCAAGAGTTTCAGCTCTATTGTCGCTCTAATCACCGAATGTCTGAAATGTGATCAATTCAAATGGACTAATGAGGCTAATGATGCTTTTGAGCTTTTGAAAAGAAAGGTTACTGAAGCTCCTATCTTAGTTCTACCAAATTTTGACAATGTGTTTGAAGTTGAATGTGATGCATCTAATGTGGGAATTGGTGCTGTTTTGAGTCAAGACGGAAAGCCTATTGCATTTTTTAGTGAAAAGCTGAATGATACGAGAAAGAAATACTCTACTTATGATAAGGAGTTTTATGCGATTTATCGAGCTTTGTCTCATTGGAGTCAATATCTTCTCGCCAAGCCATTTGTTCTATATTCTGATCACGAGGCATTAAAGTTCATTAATCATCAGCACAAGCTAAACAAGAGGCATGCAGCTTGGGTGGAGTTCTTACAATCTTATAACTTTCAAAGATCTCATATTGCTGATTTGAAACATTCAAAGATCTATATGAGAATGATGTGGATTTTGGCTCGATATGGCAGAATTGCAAATCAGGTTCCAGTCAACAATTTTCGATCTTTGATGGTTTTCTTTTTCGAGCAAATGCTTTATGTGTTCCATCTTGTTCTTGGAGACAAGTAATTCTGGCTGAAGCTCATGATGGTGTTTTGGGTGGACATTTTGGTAGAGATAAAACTTTAGCTCTTATTCAATCAAACTTCTATTGGCCTAAGATGTTTAGAGATGTGGAAAGACATGTAAAGCAATGTCGAGTGTGTCATTTGGCAAAAACAAGAACTCAAAATTCTGGTTTGTACACTCCATTGCCAGTGCCAAATGCTCCCTGGGAGGATGTGAGTCTTGATTTCATTTTAGGACTGCCAAGAACTCAAAGGAACAAGGATTCTATCATGGTTGTTGTTGACAGATTTTCAAAAATGTCTCACTTTGTTCCATGCAATAAATCAAATGATGCATCTCATATTGCTGATTTATATTTTAAGGAGATTGTTAAATTGCATGGTATTCCAAGAACTATGGTGTCTGATCGAGATTCAAAATTTGTTAGTCATTTTTGGAGAACTCTTTGGAGGAAGCTGGGTACTTCTTTGAATTTCAGCAGCTCGCATCATCCACAAACCGATGGGCAAACTGAAGTAACAAACCGAAGCTTGGGAAATTTGCTTAGAAGCTATGTTGGCAAGAATATTAAGCAATGGGATGTCATTCTTCCACAAATTGAGTTTGCCTACAATCGTTCTATGCATCATAGTATCGGTAAGAGTCCTTTTGAGGTTGTTTATGGTGCTAATCCTGCTAGTCCTTTGGACTTAATCCCTCATTCTACAACAAAGCAATTTAGTGGAGATGCTAATGAAAGAGCTAAGCAGATAAAGAAGCTGCATGAGGGCGTGAAAGCAACCATTGAGAAGCAAAATGAGAGATACATGCATGCTGCCAACAAACACAGAAAACATGTGGAGTTTAATGCAGGTGATTTGGTCTGGATTCATCTAAGGAAGGAGAGGTTTCCACCGGGCAAATTTGGAAAATTGAAACCAAAGGCTGATGGTCCATTCAAGGTGCTTAAGAGAATTGGCAGAAATGCTTATGAGATAGAGCTACCTGAAGATTACGGAGTATCCCCAACATTTAATATGGCTGATTTGAGTCATTTTTATAATTATGTTGATGAATCAAACGAAGACTTGAGGACAAGTTTCATTCAACCGGGGGAGATTGACACGGGACTGTCTAATTTACTACAATCTGATTATATGAGCCTTGATTATGATCTAGTATCTTTTTCAGTCAATAATGATACCTCATAATCTTTATCTCAGCACACTCAAATATGACAGCTCATCAGCATATTCTCTGCACAAAGTTAAAGCTGTTTCAAGGTGCTTTTCTTCAAGACAAAGGAATGCATTAAAGGAGTTGGTTGGCAGTTGTGAACATTTCTTCATTACCAATGAGTGCATTAAAATAGTTGGTTAGTAGCTGTAAACACTTAATTTCGAAATTCCCTATGCATGAAGGGTTGTTTCATGCACTAGTATTTATTTTGGTATTTAGGACTTAGAAAGCATTTTAGAAAACTGAGGATATTGGCAGAAGCTCTCTTGGATTGCTCTTTGAACTCTGTATCTCTTGGATGTATCCTTGAGTGGTGAGTCTTTTGCTTTCAGCTCTGTATCCTTGTTTATTGTCACTAGGGTGGTGATCTTTTTGTATCCCTTTTGATTTTAAACTTGGTGGTGAACTATTTTTCGTTTTACCAAAGTTTCTTCAAGAGTTCGTTACTTGCTTTCTGTGACATTTTCTATATGAACAACTTCTATTGGTGTTTGTCCGAAATCCATTCTTTATTTTTACCCTCCCCGGTATCACCATGCACCTTGTGTGTCCTCGAACGATGGCATGTCTCTGACCTTTCGTCTCGAGTGGCTCCAGTGTTCACGTGAGTGCTCTTGGATGCAGTGGATAAGAATGTACCATGGGTCTTAGGACTATTGGCACAAGATCGGTTGGCTTTCTTGGTTGCCCTTCGACAGATGACAGCCTTCCCATCATTGCCCCCCCTTTCCCTTGTGGAAATGGGTCGGCATGTTGGGCTTGGCGTCGTAGAGGACGTGCTACCTGGTTGATCCTGCCAGTAGTCATATGCTTGTCTCAAAGATTAAGCCATGCATGTGTAAGTATGAACTATTTCAGACTATGAAACTGCGAATGGCTCATTAAATCAGTTATAGTTTGTTTGATGGTACGTGCTACTCGGATAACCATAGTAATTCTAGAGCTAATACGTGCAACAAACCCCGACTTCCAGAAGGGATGCATTTATTAGATAAAAGGCTAACGTAGGCTTTGCCCGCTGCTCCGATGATTCATGATAACTCGATGGATCGCATGGCCCTCGTGCCGGCGACGCATCATTCAAATTTCTGCCCTATCAACTTTCGATGGTAGGATAGGGGCCTACCATGGTGGTGACGGGTGACAGAGAA
Organism: Musa schizocarpa; assembly: GCA_900464855.2. Lineage (NCBI taxonomy): Eukaryota > Viridiplantae > Streptophyta > Magnoliopsida > Zingiberales > Musaceae > Musa > Musa schizocarpa. The sequence continues at coordinate 22,116,719 of LS990921.1, forward strand.
TTAGGGTTCGATTCCGGAGAGGGAGCCTGAGAAACGGCTACCACATCCAAGGAAGGCAGTAGGCGCGCAAATTACCCAATCCTGACACGGGGAGGTAGTGACAATAAATAACAATACCGGGCTCTTAGAGTCTAGTAATTGGAAAGAGTACAATCTAAATCCCTTAACGAGGATCTATTGGAGGGCAAGTATGGTGCCAGTAGCTGCGGCAATTCTAGCTCCAATAGCGTATATTTAAGTTGTTGCAGTTAAAAAGCTAGTAGTTGGACTTTGGGCGGGTCGATCGGTCCGCCTCGCGGTGTGCACCGGTCGTCCCATCCCTTTTGTCGGCGATCGGACCAATGATTAAGAGGGACAGTCGGGGGCATTTATATTTCATAGTCAGAGGTGAAATTCTTGGATTTATGAAAGATGAACTACTGTGAAAGCATTTGCAAAGGATGTTTTCATTAATCAAGAACGAAAGTTGGGGGCTCAAAGACAATCAGATACCGTCCTAGTCTCAACCATAAACGATGCCGACCAGGGATTGGCGGATGTTGCTCTTAGGACTCCGCCGGCACCTTATGAGAAATCAAAGTCTTTGGGTTCCGGGGGTAGTATGGTCACAAGGCTGAAACTTAAAGGAATTGACGGAAGGGCACCACCAGGAGTGGAGCCTGCGGCTTAATTTGACTCAACACGGGGAAACTTACCAGGTCCAGACATAGCAACGATTGACAGATTGAGATCTCTTTCTTGATTCTATGGGTGGTGGTGCATGGCCGTTCTAAGTTGGTGGAGCGATTTGTCTGGTTAATTCCGACAACGAACGAGACCTCAGCCTGCTAACTCGCTACGCGGAGGCATCCCTCCGCGGCCAGCTTCTTAGAGTGACTATGGCCGTTTAGGCCACGAAAGTTTGAGGCAATAACAGGTCTGTGATGCCCTTAGATGTTCTGGGCCACACGCGCGCTACACTGATGTATTCAACGAGTCTATAGCCTTGGCCGACAGGCCCGGGTAATCTTTGAAAATTTAATCGTGATGGGGATAGATCATTGCAATTGTTGGTCTTCAACGAGGAATTCCTAGTAAGCGCGAGTCATCAGCTCGCGTTGACTATGTCCCTGCCCTTTGTACACACCACCTGTCGCTCCTACCGATTGAATGGTCCGGTGAAGTGTTCGGATCGAGGCGATGGGG